>PVJA010005475.1:23086-78956 GCA_004027025.1 Myocastor coypus
CCCCCCCCCCCCCCCCCCAGGAACATGCACACCAGCCCCTTGAAGGGAGGCAGGAACTAAGTACCATGTCTCTAGCCAGGAAGAGGCAGGTTTGGGATTGGGCCCAGGGAGCAGAATCTAGCAGGTGCCCCTCTTCTGTGGGTACCCAGTGTGTATAAGGAGGGCAGCGGATCAGCTCTCAACGCCTGTCCTTTCAGACTTTTGCAGCTCCATCATTTGATGACAAGGTTTTGGAGGTGGTCGCTGTGTTTGGTAGCATGCAGATGGCTATGTCGCGTGTGATTAAGCTGCAGTATCACCGGATTGCCCAGGTATTTGCCTTGGTCCCCAAAGTCTGGCTGGGCCCTCGGATGGCCTGACCTATGAGCCTTCAGATTGGCTGGCAGAGCACGGCCCCTACTAGTAGGTGGCACCTGTGCTTGGGCTCTGGACAACCCTCCTTCCTGGCCCAGAGTCCTTCTGTGGCTGTATGTGACAGTAAACTCACTTCCAACTTGTCCCGCTGGATGCTCTGTGCCCTGATGGTGCTGGGCTTGGCAGTGTGTGGGGCAGAGGTGGGGTCTGGGTGTGTGAGATTCTGTTGGGGAGGGCAGTGCACAGGGCTTGGAGGCCCATCTGCCTGCCTGTGAGAGGTACTCAGAAGTGAGGTGGCCTGGGCAGGGCTGAGCACACCCATTGCCTGCACTCATACCAAGCCTGGCTGGCATCTCTCTGTGCTTGCCTGGTGCCCTGGCCATATTTTCGGTTTTGACAGTTGGAAAGAGAACCAAGAATTGCTCTTGTTGATTCATTCTGGAGGTGTCAGCATCTGACAGGGCCCTTGGGTGCTGATGCCACCACATCTACATGCTGATGCCTCCTGCACCATGCGGGGCAGAGCCGGTGGCAGCAGGCTCAGGGCTGTGGGCACAACATCCCTCCAGAGGCGGCCGTGGCTGGGAGCCCCTGTGCTCTGGTGCACAGCTGATGGCTGTGGTGTCTGCAGTGTCGCACGGTGAAGATTTCCATCCTGGGCGACGAGGGTGTCCCTGTGCAGGTGGATGGCGAGGCCTGGATCCAGTCACCAGGGTACATTCGGATCATCCATAAGAACCGGGCACAGATGCTGACCAGAGACAGGGTAAGGATGGCTGCCCTACCAGGTGCAGGGGTGCACACCTGTCATCCCAGCACCCAGGCAGGAGGATTGCTCAGTGTGAGACCATCCTGAACTACACAGTGAGACCCTGTCTCAGAAACTGTACAGCAGAGGTCAGCAGTGTAGAGGTTGGGCCAGGCTGAGTTGCTGGTGTAGAGCTGGCCCGTGTGCTTGTGGACGAGGAGCCAGAGCACATCACACTTTCCTTTAAGATGCCAGGGCGCCTTGCAGGCGATGTGTCTGTCCCTGTCCAGAGGTGTAATCCTGGGCTCTCGTACCCAGGCCTTTGAGAATACGCTCAAGTCCTGGGAGGACAAGCAGAAGTGCGAGCTGCCCCGGCCGTCCTCCTTCTCACTGCACCCTGAGATCCTGTCTGAGGAGGAGGCCATGCACATGGACCAGTTTGGCCAGGCGGCAGGGGTCCTCATTCACAGGTGGGCCCACCTCCGTGGCTTCTCTGAGCTTGGTGTGGGGGTCTCTGTGGCATCAGTCCTCTGAGGTGGCTGGAGGTCTGCTCATAGCTTCAGCCCCACTCAATCCTTAAATCCCTGCCTGTTTTCTCGGGACACGCCAACCGCATCTGCGCTCCGCTGTCAGTAAAACAGCGCAGCACAGGCATTTTCTTCTCTGTGCTTCTTTTGACACCTGGCTCTGTGGTGGCCCATGTGGCACTGTGCTCATTCCCAGGTTGTGTGGCAGCTCCCATCAGTGGCACCCTGCGGCCCTTCCCATCTTGCACTCTCCTCCCAGGCTGGTAGACTCATCGGCCCCCCCGTCCCTGCTCTGGGTCTCCTCCTCTGCACTGGCTTGGGGTGCTGGGTCCTCTGAGGCTGTGCCTGGTGCTCTGTCACTTCTTTTCCCTGGCTCTGCCAGGCACAGGTAGCCCTGCCTGGCTCCCGCCTCCTGGCCCATGCTGCCTCCTTCTGCAGTGGTGGGCACTTTTGTTGCTGCTGGTTTCCCCCATGGGATGTGCTGCTCTCCCTTGTCTCCCCCCACCCCCATCAGTCACTGGGCAGTAGCTGTGAGCTCTCCAGCTCTGTCCCTGGTGCGCCTTGGTCTGGGGAGCCCCCGCCCGCCTGCCCAGTGCACAAGGGCTGCTCCTTGGCTGTGGCTTCGGACTCTCTCTCAGCACAGGGCCCGTGCCATCCAGGAAGGCTGTGTTGGGGCCCAGGGAGTCACTGTAGACTCTGTAATGGGCCTGTCTGCTGGGCCACTTGGCTGCCTGCCCTCGCTCTATACTCTGTTCCCCCTAAAGCCCTGGCTTCTCATGTCAGATTAGCTTTTCAAGCCTTGTGCTGTTCACTGGTGAAGCAACTACAGGGCCATCGTATCTTAGTAGCTACAACTGGGACCGGCCCCACCCTGGTCGGTTGGCCTGGCCCCTGGCCCTGCCCCTACAGCTCCATGTGTCCTTCGTCCTGACCTGACACATCCACATTTCTCTCTTCCTGCTAGCATCCGGGAAATAGCCCAGTCCCACCATGACATGGAGCAGGAACTCGCCCATGCTGTCAATGCCAGCTCCAAGGCCATGGACCGTGTGTACGGCAAGGCCAGAACTGCGGAGGTACCTAGTGTTTTCCGTCTGGATCCTCTCCTCTTGCAGCCTCAGCCTCTACATAGTGTCCCATTTCCTTGTAGGGGCTGAACTGCAGCTTTGTCCAAGAAATGGTCAACAATGTCAGAGCTCTGCGCAGTGAGACGGAGCTGCTACTGGCCGGGAAGATGGCCTTGGTAAGCTACTGTGGAGGCTGTGGTGACCATTGCCAGGACATCATGT
Organism: Myocastor coypus; assembly: GCA_004027025.1. Classification (NCBI taxonomy): domain Eukaryota; kingdom Metazoa; phylum Chordata; class Mammalia; order Rodentia; family Myocastoridae; genus Myocastor; species Myocastor coypus. The sequence goes on from PVJA010005475.1 coordinate 26,005, forward strand.
GGTCTGGGGAGTCCAGACGTAAGGAGGGGCCTTGACGTTCCTTGGTCTGCCTAGGGGGCTGGTGACATGTTCTGTGGTGGCGTGTCCTTGGGTCAACAGAAAGGTAATTCTGCCTCTGCAGTTTATGTTATCTGAAGTGCAGCACTGTCACCTATTCCCACGTGGCCTGGTGGGACAGGCTGGCCAGTTGGTGGGGGGTGGTGGGTAGAGCTGAGTTGTAGAGGCCAGGATGGGGTGATGGCCTCCCTGTCCTTCTTGGGGGCAAGACATGGCGAGGTCTTGCTAGAGACCTCATTTAGTGTCACCCTTGCCCTTTGGTGCAAAAGTCATGCTGTTCCCAAATGCCAGAGCTGCCGTCTCGGCTGTGTCCCCCATTGTTGCACTTGGTGCTGGTGTGTAGCCCTGGTCCCTACATGAGCTGGAGCCCATGGTGGAAAAGTAGGCAGGCACTGCTCTGTGACTTGTTCCACTGTTTTCCTGTACCCACTCAGGCAGGGTCTGCTGGGCTTGGCCCCTAGCTGGGGCTTGTTGTTGGGAGTTTTTCTGGGTGCCCTGAGCAGCAGTGCTCCTACCTGGCTTTGCTGTTCTGGGCCTGACTGCAGTTAACAGCTGGGTTTCTTTCCCTCGTGGGAGCAGCAGCTGGACCCTCCCCAGAAGGAACGGCTTGGGGCTGCCCTCGCTGAGATGGACCAGCAGCTCAGGAAGCTGGTGGACACGCCCTGGCTCTGCCAGCCTGTGGAACCTGGGGATGAGGAGGTATGTGGGTCTGGGCTTCCTGTGGGTTTGGCACTTCCGTCTTGAGCTGCCTCTGCCTTCCCCAGGCCTCTGTCACAGTGCACTTCTGGGCAGGGAGGGAGTAGAAGCAGACACCAAGCAGGTAGCAGCTGGGTTGGGGCTTAGGGTGGTCCCAGCACCCATGCACATGGAGTGGAGCTGCAGGATGAAGCCCAAGTATGCATATCTAATAAAAACTGCCTGTGACCAGCTACTTCAGGGACTGAGGCAGGACAGTTGCAAGTTTGAGCCCAGCCTGGCACCTTAATGACTTAGTGAGACTGTCTCAAAAGAAAACAGGAAAGAAGGACTGGGGATTTAGCTTAGTATAGAGCCCCTGGCTTGAATCCCTAGTACAACAAAACAATTAAATGCTGAACTCTCATGACACAGAAAGATTAGCAATGAAACATCCCTGAAAAACATTTTTTTTTTTTTTTTTGTCTTTTTGAGACAGGGTCTCGCTATGCAGTTGAGGCTGGTCCTAAGCTCACTTTTGTAGCCCAGGCTGGTCTCGAACTCGCACCGATCCTCCTGCCTCAGCCTCCCAAGTGCTGGGATTACAGGCGTGAGCCACCACGCCCGGCAGTTTTTTTTTTTTTTTTTGTGAAAAACATTTTTTTTTTTTTTAACACAATTTTATTTTATTTTATTTTTTTGTCTTTTTGAGACAGGGTCTCGCTATGCAGTTCAGGCTAGCCTTGAGCTCACTTTTGTAGCCCAAGCTGGTCTCGAACTCGCACCAATCCTCCTGCCTCAGCCTCCCAAGTGCCGGGATTACAGGCGTGAGCAACCACGCCTGGCTTTTTTAACACAATTTTAAAAGATCTAAAATAGGGCCCGGCGGAATGGCTCAGTGGTCTAAAGCGCCTGCTTGGGAAAGCTTGGGCGGCTTCAGGGACCGCAGTTCGATCTCCGGGCACCACATGCTGTGCCAGCCCTGCCCTCAGGGCAGGCTGAGCTGGCCATAAAAATGAGTGAATAAACAAATAAAGCTTCTGAAATAATAAATAAATAAATAAATAAATAAATAAATCTTTAAAAAAAAAAAAAAAGATCTAAAATAATGATACATGGGGACTGGGGAGATAGCTCTGTGGCACAAGTGCCTGCCTGGCAAGTGCAAGGTTGTGAGTTTGAACTCCAATCACACTAAATTAAAAAATAAATAAATAAAATAAAATAAAATGAAATGAATAAAATAAAGCACCATATTCCTTTACTTAACAGTGTGGTATTCCATCCCAGTGAACACTGGAGATTACAAGTGTGTGTGATGGAGTGAATCCACCAGCTAGCTTAGCCTGGCCCAACTTCCAGGTGCCGAGAGCACAACACAAAAGTTAGCCTGTACAGTGTGACAGTGTGAAATAGCTCAGGAAGCCAGTCAAATACTGTGCTGAAAGTGAAAGAACTGCCGCATGAGTGTGCTGTGGCTGACGGGAAAAATTTTAAGTCCAGCCATCATTGAATTGGAGATGCCTGCATATAACGTAAAGGTAGCACTGCAGTCAGATGTGGTGGTACACATCTGTAATCCCCGTAGTTAGGAGGCTGAGGCAGGAGTATTACTATGAGTTGAAGCCTACCTCCGGGAAAAAAATAATGCCTGAGCCAATGGGAAAAAAGTCATTTTATATTGGAAAATAAACCTTTGTTATGGAGTTGTAATACTGCCAAATGAGCATCTAAATGAGTTCTATAAAAATGTGTTTCCTTTCTAGAATATATGACTTCTTAAATTATGATTTCAGTTTGATATCACTGTACTCTCACCCAGTTGTCTGAGCTGTGACCCTGAGACCAGTGCAGCGCAGAGACAGTTACTGCCGGGGCACCTCCTACACCTTCTGAGTCTGCCCTGTGGAGACCCCTCCAAGTGAGGGCTTCTCGCTCCCCGCCCTCTGCCTTCAGGGAGTGGCTTCCTCAGTGCTTCTGGGCTCGCAGTACTGGTCCTTGTGTCTTTTTTCCTATTTAGTACAGTGTCTACAGGGTCTCACTACGTAGATCGGACTCGTGGTGATTCTCCTGTTTTCTGCCTCCCCAGCACTGGCAGGCACTACAGGTGTGTGCCCCCACTCCCGGTCTTGTGTTCGTACATCTGATGCTCACGCTGTCAGGCACACGAGGCTCTGTCCTCACCTGACGGCCCCTTCCTCAGCAGGTACTGTTTGGATCTTTGCTCTGTTCTTCAGCGTTCACTCTTGGGCTGTGTTTCAGTATCTGTCGCTGAGGAGCCCAGTACACGGTGAGGCCCCAGGCTGGCTGCCGTAAGCAAGGCTGGGTCCCTTGTTACTGCCCCCAACCCCTTGTGGGCTGTGCAGCCCCAGAAGGAATGCGAAGTGCAAAGCTGGCAGCAAAGCCTCACAGACACCAGGACACTGGCCAGGTCACTTATTTAGGAATCTCCATATACTGGTATATATATATATATATATATATATATATATATATATATATATATATACATACATACACACACACACATTAGAAATACCAGAAAATTTCATCGGCGTGAAAAATGTCCACGTTAGAAAATGAAGAAAGTGTGATTAAAAATAGACATTACAGTCACTTTTAAGCTGTGGTTGATGAGATGGTTCAGTGGTCTAAAGCACCTGCTTAGGAAAGCTTAGGCAACCACAGGGTCCACGGTTCAGTCCCTGCCCCCCCCACATGCTGCACCAGCCCCATCCCCCAGGGCTGTCCAGCAATAAAAAACAAAGCAAAAAACCATGATTGAAAGGCATTGGTTCATTGGAGAGCAGATCCAGGAGTTCGCCTGACCTCCGAGAGCTGGGACTGCAGCCATGGCTGAGTGGGCTCTCATTGGGTCTTTCCCTGTAGAACATGATGTTGGAGCTCTCAAAACGAAGCCGCAGTGGGAAGTTCCGCCTGGTGACCAAGTTTAAAAAGGAGAAGAACAACAAGAACAGAGAGGCTCATGGCAGCCTTGGAGGCCCGGGTACCTGCTCTCTCCTGCACCTGCCACCCTGGCCTGTTCTTCTGGCCCTGCTTTTCTCCCTGGGTCTTGTGCTGTCACCTCCAGTCACATGCTGCACCCCCGTCTGTACTGCTGAACCACACCCTTGCGTTGTGTTCCCTCTGGGTGCTGACCTCAGTCATACCCAACTCAGTCACTCTAGAGACCTGGGTAATGGCCATTGAGCCATCTGCCCACCATGCCTTAGGCTTCTAGGTGGAAGGAGGAGAGCAGGGGACAAGACAGACTTGGCGACGTGACACTCTGGACTAGACTTCGCTGCTCTCTCTCCCGGGCTGCTCGTGCCTGTTTCCCTGGTCACCAATCAAGGGCCCTAATCCAGGATTCCAGGCCCTGGTGATTATGGGTGCTGCAATCAGTAGAAAATGGCATGGGAGGGTGCTCCTTATTGGGGTCCATAATTGGGACTTACGGTTGGCCCAAGCCCTGTCTAGCCTTTCTGGTGCTGGGCAGCCTTTGGCCTGGAGTAGGGGTGGCATCCTCTGCCACTTGGGCCAGCCCCTTTTGATTTTTGTTTGCATGGTGGTCTGGAAATTGGGTTTGTGTTGATGACGGTGGTTGTGACCTCGAGATTGCCCTGCATGTGTCCACGCTGTGACCTAGCAGTGAGGGGCATTGCTCTACAGCAAGGGGAAAACACCAGCTCTGGCCACACTCAGATGGCCTTGTGCAGAGGGCGGTGTTTAGTTCCTCTTGGTGTGGTGGTAAGCAGGTTGGTGGTTCCCAGCATGCACAGCGTGGAGGTACGTAGGTTGGTGACCCCCAGCATGCACAGATCCCACCACTGCTGCTGCTCACATCCTGTCTTGTGCATGGCTGGAGATGCTGCTCGTGGCTGGGTGGCAGGTGTGGCTGGGGCCAGGGGGCCACTGCTGAGGTGTTCAGATGCTGCCTGCTGCTGGGTGTCTCGGGTGCCGGCTGCCACCTGCCTCGCACTGGGCTCTGGGCACTCACTGCACTCATGCTTTTCCGTCTCCGACAGTTCACCTCTGGGGCACAGAGGAGGTTGCTGCCTGGCTGGAGCACCTCAGCCTCTGTGAGTATAAGGACATCTTCACGCGACATGACATCCGGGGCTCCGAGCTCCTGCACCTGGAGCGCAGGGACCTCAAGGTACTTTGCGGGCGTCTCCCGCCTGCACCGGGCTTCCACATTGACTTCCTCCTCCTCCTCCTCCTCCTCCTCCTCCTCCTCGCCCCTTCTTTCCTGCTCTGCCACATTCTGGGCCAGTCTGCTCACCATCCTTCTCAGGCCTCTATGTACCTTGAGGTGACGGGCGGCTAGGGCTTTGGCCCTTGGCAGCAGTTGCACCAAGTGGCACAGCCAAGCCATGCTAGGAGGCGGCGCAGCAGGGGGAAACCTTGGGTGTCTTAGCCCAGTCAGTAGTAACTGCTCAATACCAGCCACTGCGCCAGACTCGGAGCCCTGGGGCCACAGCAGACCCTCCGTCAGACAGCGGCTAGGCGAACGCAGGCTCGGGTCCCAGAGCCCATCACACGTGGGCTTGTCCACCTCACTCTGCACAGAACAAGGAGGTCACAGCTGGGCCCATAGAGGCCACCTGCCGCAATCACCACTCCAGGCTTCTGTTTTAGCTTCTTGTTGGATTGTTTTGATCACAGTGGTGACTTTGTAGAACCCAAGAGCAGAGTGTTGGGTGCCTGTGTGACCTTCGCTCAGCATTCCCACCTCTGCCACCCTTTTCATTCTCATCTGTGTCCAGAAGCCAACAAGGAAGGGCTATTGGTATGTCCACAATGGCTGTTCTCTGTTGCAGGACCTCGGGGTGACCAAGGTGGGCCACATGAAGAGGATCCTGTGTGGGATCAAGGAGCTGAGCCGCAGCACCCCTGCCACCGAGGCCTAGCCTCTGCCTTCTCCGTCTGCATCCCCCGCCCCTCTGGCGACTGAGGTCTGGGCCACCCCAGGCCCTTCCAATGGTGCTACTCCCTTCACAGTGACAGGAAGTCTCTCTGATGCCTAACAGCTCTGGTCTTGAACATACCAACAACACAGCTACCTTGGAAATGCCACCTCTCCCAGCTCAGAGTCATGGTGCAAATGGTGTTGCCACCCTGGACTTGCACCACCCTGTCGTGGGCATGGGATCACATGGGGTCTGGCTCCCAGTGTACCATGTGCTTCACAGAAACTGGTTGTCCTGTGGGGTTCCTCCCCACGTCCTTGGCCAGTCACACTGAGCGGCCACCTTCACTCTGCTGGCTCTGGGAAGCATGACTGGGTACAGCCCATAGAGGCCCACGCCAGAATGTCCTCAGTGCCTGAGGGCCACCCCATGGTTTTCCACAGCAGCCCTGCAAGGCTGCCCACTGCTCTTGTCCTGTTTGTTCCTGCACATTCCTGGTTTCAGAGAGGCCTGGATGTGCGTTCAGCCCTGTTCTAATGTTTGCAAGAAAAGGAAAACGGCGTCCTGAGAATGTGGGCGGCAGCCTGCTTGTGGGGCAGCCCCTACCAAGCCAAGGTCAGCCCAGTTCATCCTCGCGAGGTGTGGAAAGGGACAGTTAGTGAGGTGGGGTTGGTGTCTTCCTGTACTTCGGTGGAGGACAAGTGGGTTTCCAGGTTTAGAATCTCTGGGCCTGTGGTGGCCTTCTGTGTGCTGCCTCCAGACCTGGTGTCCCTGTGGTATCCATGGGGCTGCACCTGTCCCAGGTTCGAGCTTAACCCTTTCACGCCAGTGGTGCCGTGCTTGGGCGGCTCCTTCAGGCCACAGCTGGTTTCTCACACCATTGCCTGCTTTCCCCTTTTGGTCATGGCCCAACACTGCCGGAAAGGGCTCTGGGACCCAACGACTTGTGCGTCTGTGTGTGTGAGGGGGGCTGCTAGGCTGTGGCTCTAGAGGTGGGGCACTGGCACTGTCCCAGCCCTTTGTTGTCCCATGTGGTATGTGCGCGCTGGGTAGGGGACTGCTAAGGGCTTGTTGTAGACTAGCTGGCTTTGGGGTATCCCTGTTGGTGTGCTAGTCTGGGAGCTGGTGGGTGGGGTGCAGATGGTGCATTGCCCGCCCCGCCTGCCCCAGGCCACGTATCTACTTGGGCAGTCACCTGTCCCTGCACGTCTGTCCGAGCCTGGTGCACGTGGGCCAAGTACCTACAGAAGTAGTGTTAGGCAAGTGCTTGCGCTGGTCCTGTGTGGCTGCCCCCACCCCAGTCCCCCTGGTGGTGGTACCCAGCAGCAGGGGCTGGAGATGGCTCAGGTGGCATAAGTCTGTGTGTCTGGTGCCTGCTGGCCCAATCAGGGCAAGCCCTGCAACAGCCTGACGCTTAGAAGAGGGTGTGAGGAGGAAAAGCAGCTGATGGTGGCGTGAAGGCCACCCCGAACAAATCATCCATGTCCTCTTGGGAAGCCCTGGGTCTGGGTCAGGGACAGGCCCCGAGAGGCAGTTTGTCTGAAAAGCTCTTGCCTAATTGTGTTGTCAGTAGTGAAAGGCCGGGTGCAAGTGGTGCAGGGACCACTCTGGTGGCGATGGGCCTGCATGCCCCCCGCTGCCTGCCGTGCAGTCCCCGGAGGTGGTGCAGGATGGTGTCCTGAAGTCACGGGGCCCTGCAGTCCTGAGTGGAAGGAGGTGGGGAGTGGAGGGCCCCTGGGGTCCTGGAGAAGAGGCTTTGTGCCCTAGTAGGCACCCCCTCATATTTATACTAATTTATACGGTGAGCACCTGGCACAGGTGCCTTGTGTGTGGATATGTACATAGTCCCTCTGGAGAGCTGTACATAAGTTGTGTGTACAAATAAATGAGCTTGGTTTTGTTCCTCTGTGGTCAGAGTCCTTGCGTCACTCTGCACTGACTAAAATGCTGCATTAACTGAATTAGTTGTTCTGTTTTACTCAGGATATAGGGTCTGGTGTGCAGGGTCAACCTTGAGCTAAAAGTAGGGTGGGGAACACAATCTACACCCAGAAGGAACAGCCATGCCTCGTGGATTGTTGAACCTGAGACAGCTGTGCGAGGCTCGAGATCAGGAGTGCGACAAGGCAGCCCCTTTCTGCCTCTCCCTGGGTGGCCAGAGGGGGAAGGGGTGGTGTCCTGGGTCCCTTGCCTGCGCCTGTGAAGCCACTGTTTTGGCCTGCTGGTGGCCCAGTGGAAACCCTCTGCTTTCTGCGCTGCACCACCACAACCGGCCCTGGGCCCTAGGAGAAGGGAGGATGGCAGTGCCTTCTGTGACACAGCTCTACGATGAGTCCAGAAAGCGTTCAGAGTGAAGCACGCTTGTGCTGTTGGCAAAGCAGGACCACTGCAGCACTCCTAAGTATAACCTGTGCCAAGCTCCTCGGCATAGCGGAGCACACTGCTCCCAGGTGAGAGCTGGAAGCAGCATGATACAAACCAAGGACTAGGTTTTACTTTAATACAATCTTAGACCTCTCCATGCTTACCTCATACCATCCCCCAAAGGAAAAGGGCAGACCCAAGCAGTGCAGTGGAAGGCCCGCAGGGGACCCCGCACCCTCAGTGTGGAAACGGCCTGCCAGGGCATCCCAGACCCCAAGCCAGACCCTGTAGTGTAGCTCCTTAGCCAAGTGCACAGGTGGGACGGAGGTTCCTCTCTAGTGATGCCAGGAAGGATGCAGTCAGGGCTGCCTTGGAAGGCCAGAGCTACGTCGTACCAGGACATAAGGGCATGGCTGGGTGCCAAGCCAGTTACTTTCTTTCATTGGCCCACGCAGCGCTGTGTTAATAAGGCCATGGCTGAGACATGTACAGCCAGATGACAACCAGGGCAGGATGCATCCTGTTTTAGGGGTGATGCTTAATACATTCATCTGCTCAGGGTTTGGAAGTTAGCTTAGGAATACTGGTGCTGCTAGTTGGCAAAAAAAAAAAAAAACCTCTCAAGATGTTAGCCTTTATTTTCTCATCTATTTTAATAAGGCTGTTCAGGAATCTAGTTTAGCCAGCCCTGAACACTGGCTGTGGCTGTGACAGGCTTGTTTGCCTCTTTCCTGACAGGAGAGGTTGTGGCACTGAGGCCATTCTGAAAGCTCTGAGCTCTCCTCTGTGGCCATCACTAGTTCTGGCTCGGCTTGGAGGAAAGTCACTTATAAGCAATGGAGTCCCCTGGGGGATGATGCTGGAGGCAGAGACTATTCCTCAGGGCTCAGTCCGCACCTGCATCGTGCTCTCACACTCAACAGCGGCTGTGCGTGGGTGTGCTTTACGATACTGGCGTGCCATGGGCACCTGGCAATGAGCTTGGTGTACAAAGGCCATGGGGTAGGGTGATGCGGGGCCAGCACCGATGGCGCTGTGCCGAGGTCAGCAGAAGAAGACTCCCCTCAGCACTTTGCCCTCTGTGACCACACCGAGCATGCTGTGTGCTTGCCTGGGTTCAAGCTTGTATAGCCACAAACCCACCTGGTCACACCATGGGGCTGATGCCAGGGAGGTCTGGCTACCTGTGCTATCTGAAGCTACCCACATGGATGGACAGAGAGGCTTCAGGTCCTCGGGGCCGAGTGGATGTCCCAGCACTGGAGAAGATGTCGCGGTTCTGAGCTCGAAGGGTTTCCCGGCTGTGGAGACAGAGGCTGGCACTGACTTGCAGGAACATATCCCCAGCCAAGGGGCTGAAAAGGACCCTCCAGTCCAAGGAAGCAGCAGGATTCAAACTGGGCAAGGATTTCCAAACCAGCCCACGTGGGTGCTGCCCAGGCCGTGAGTGAGAATACAAGGCCTATCAGACTCCAGGTCTTCTCTAGTCTGCCAGAGAGGTCATTATTCATCGCAGAGAGAGCCTTTTACCTCTCTGAATTAGACACTCAGGGCATGAACTGGACAGTCACACACATGTGACAACACAGGTCACTTCTGTGCTCCTGGCTTCCCACTGAGAAACAAGTCCTGTCCTCTCACGTGGCAGCATCCCGTCGTGCCTGTGTTTGGCCTATGCAGAAGCTACCGGGCTTGTTTGCTGGGGGCCTATGCCCCAGGAGGTGCATGTTCTAGGCCCATGGCCACCAACAGGGGACACTGTCTCCAGGGTGCTGCACCACTGCTGGGCTGCCCTAGCTGTAATGCTGGTGAGGGGTGTATTTCTCACAGCAACTTGAATCTACATGTCTTCTATGGATGGATTAGGCTCAACTTTCTTTTCTGCACTACTGTGAGTGGAGCCCAGGGAGAACTGACCCACTTGAGAGGATTCTCACTAAGGTGCCCAGGCTGGCCTTGAATTCACAATCTTCCTTCCTTAGCCTCCCAAGGAGTTGGGGTTACAGGCGCTGTTACCATGCCTGGCCAGTGGCACAGTCTTTGTACTTCTCTACCTGTGAACTGTCCATAATCCTTCTACCTCTAGCTTGTCTTTTTACTCACAAGTATGTTTTTGAAGTTACTGACAGCTGCACCCTCTGACCCAGCCACTCTGCGCTCCCATAAACATGCCCTGCACATGCGCCCATGTCAGTCCGGCCCTGCCAGCCGGGTGGGGCCCCAGCCTTGGGGCAGCAGGCACCATGTGCCCGGGTGCTGCTCTATGTGCTCCCTCTGAAGGGATGCACAGGCGATAGTTTCTGAAGGGGAAGGCTGACAAGAGGGGTAAACTTCACAGGAAGCTGCTTCGTGGCTTGAATTTGGAAGCATGTTACCACAACTCTAAAAAAGAAGTAACATGGAAATAAAAGGAAGTCAGTACCAGGTCGGCTGGCTGATCCGGGGCTTCTGAGGAGCTGCCTGTGCTCACATGCTGTGCAAGAGAGACAGCGCCTGGAAACGTGGATGTGCAAACCGAGAGCCCACGCAATACCCAGGGCCCAGACAGGAGTAGGTGAGAGTCCTGAAGGACAGCTCCATCTCAGTACTTGAGCGTGCGCTGTGGGTGCCCACACAGAGGATTCGACTTGGGAATCCCGTTATCCAGGATGCTGCAGGGCACCAGGTCTTGCAAGATATAGAGCTGGGAATGGAGCAAGGGCTGACCAGGGGAGGGCGGGTAGGGAGAAGAGGAGATCCTGGGGTCTGGAGCATGGAGGATGGGCCCTGGAGGAGCAGGTGCTGAGACGAGCAGTTGGTTGTGGCTGAGACTGGCCTGAGACAGTGGCCCAGAGGACTCTGGACCCCGTGGGTCTGCACACGCCCAGGGCCAAGGGTGAAGGGCGAGTGTGCTCCCAGCACCACTGCTACCTGAGTAGCGGCTCTCACACTGAAGGGCAGCTGAAAAAGAGGCCAACTCCATACTTGGATCACATTGTAGATGTTCCTTCCTGCTGCAGTCTTGCCAGTCCCTGGCTCTACTCCTGTCTCTGAAGCTCACACTACCCAGCAGAACAGGTGTTTTTTTAAAATTTTATGTATTTGCCGGGCGTGGTGGCGCATGCTTGTAATCCCAGCACTCGGGAGGCTGAGGCAGGAGGATTGGTGCGAGTTCGAGACCAGCCTGGGCTACAAAAGTGAGCTCAGGACCAGCCTCAACTGCACAGCGAGACCCTGTCTCAAAAAGACAAAAAAAAAAAAAAAATAAAATAAAATTTTATGTATTTGGTACAGGTTCTCACTGTGCAGTTTGGACTCCTGTTTTCAGCCTGCCCAGTGCTGGGATTAGAGGCTGATCATTTGTTTTATTTTTCATATCCTTTTTTTTTTTTTGCCTTTTTGAGACAGGGTCTCACTATGCAGTTCAGGCTGGCCTTGAGCTCACTTCTGTAGCCCAGGCTGGTCTCGAACTCGCACTGATCCTCCTGCCTCAGCCTCCCAAGTGCTGGGATTACAACAGGCTGATCTTTTAAACCAGGCATCAGGTTATGTCTCCCCACTGCCCAGCCCCAAAGGCCTCAGGCCATGCCAAGAGGAGCTGCCTATGCATACTGGTACCCAACATGTTCAAGGTGTGTGGGGGGGACTAGCAGGTGAGCAAGGCCAGCCAGGTAACAGAAACCCCCACCCCATGACTCGGGGCTCAGGTGCAGGCCTGGGTGTCTGTATGATCTTGGGGACGGGAGGGGACTTGGGTCCTCAGGGAGTCATAGCTTACTGAGGGGAAGCCAGGCAAGTGCGCCTTGGCAGTGGGCTGGGGGCTGTGTGCTGAGGAGGGATTGGTGGCATGGAACTGCCTGGGTGCAGCAGCTCAGGGCCCCGAGTGTGGACAGGAGCTGAGGTGCTGCTGCTGTAGCCTGCACGACATGGGCTCAGGCCAATTTCTGAACCAAAAGCCCAGCACCAGGCAAGGTCACATGTGGAGAGTTGGATGAAAAAGCCCTGAGGAGGCAGCAGAGGCCTACTGGGAGCTGGCCCCGGGCTGCCTGGCCCAGGAGAGCTCTGCAGGAAGCCGCCGCCGAGGCGAGGGTATGTGAGGAGTGTGCAGGGTGCTGCGCTGAAAGCAGCTCACCAGTGGGGGTCACAGGTCGGGCAGCCCCGGACAGAAGCATTACCTGTGCCTTTTCCCCAGCGCCAGCTGCTTTAATTTTTCTCTTCCAATGTCATCTCTGATTGTACTAAAATCCTCATCTTCATCAGCTAGGAGATTCTGTTACAAAATAAGTAATGAACGTTTTCAGACATCTGCTCAGCCTGTACTTACAAAATCCATGTTTTGAAACCTAAGTTAGCAACAGCAAATATTCAAAAACAAATTAATAAGTGGTGAAAACCACGCTGGTGCTCGATGAAAACACATTTGGGGGTGGGCATGGATAGCTTCCCAGGGGAAATCAATTTTCAGGGGTTCAACCTTTGCCTTCTGCTACAAATGCTTGCTCTGGACTAGCCCGACAAAGGGGCTTAAAGGGACAGGTAGTGGCCTGTCTAACCGTTGGCCACCTGTGCATTTCCACAACTACAGCATGAATCAGAGACGCCAGGCTGGTTGTTCAATTCCAGGTTGATTATTGACCCTGAGTAAAGAGGGGGCGTGAAAGGGCATTCTGAGGGCTCCCAGGGCAGTGGCCACATTCCGAGGTGCAGACTGTGCGGCTCTAGGGTCCGAGACTCCTGACCCTCAGTGCCAGCCTTGTAGGAGTACACCACACAGAGCACTGAACTCCCCTGAACTCAGGAGCTGCAGCCCTTGGGCCTATGATAAGGTTTCTGTCCCAGTCAGCTATGTGAACTACTTCTGAAGCTATAAGAAACTGCAAGTAAGGGCAGGGGTAACAGCAGCAGAGACCTATCTTCTCGGCAGCTGAGAGGACCATGGCCTCACGTGATACACTTGGACTGTTAGCCTTGCACTCTTTACATAAACTTTTTTGTCACATAGAACATTAAAATTTATTTTCTTGACACAGGCTCTTGCTATGTACTTCATTTTTCTGAAAATAAGATCTAACTGGGAAGTAAGCCCCAGCCAAACTTTTCAAGATGTTTGTAACTAAGTCCTACCCCCCAAATAAGCCCTGGTTAACTTCATCAGCCAGATGGACACATTTCATACATAAATTGCAACACACAATGGACACATGATGGAACTATAAAGTAATATATGTAATTAAATATAAGTAATCTCAGTACTTAAATGATACTATTAATTGTAACTAAGTACTCACAAATACCCTTTGGCTACAAGGTAAACACCTATGTAAGCAGCTGAACGGGGACTTCCTGACGTTGCTCCAGGAGTAGGGACCGTGCACAAGGGGCACGCACATGTGGAGACAGAGGTAATGGCACCTCAGCAGCTCGTGGGTGAGAAGCGCTCCCTCCTGCTAGGCCTGAGCAATGCCAGTGTTTCTATGGGAACCACAGAAAAGTCTGGGCCAGAATTTGGGCTTTGGAGAGTTATGACAAGGTCTGCATTTAAGTAAATGTAGATTGTTGGACATGAGTAAATATAAATTGTTATGTATGAAAAAATAAGATATCCCCTGAAAATAAGCCCTAATGTTATCTTTTGTGGCAAAAAACAAAACAAAACAAAAAAACAAAACAGCTAATATAAGAGCTGGTCTGATGGGGCTGGGGAGATAGCTCCGAGGCACAAGTGCCTGCTGGGCAAGTGCAAGGTCGTGAGTTTGAACCCTGGTCCCACAAAAAAAAAAAAAAAAAAAAAAAAAAAAAAAAAAAAGAGCTGGTCTGACTGTTGGGGAAATCTGGCAGCCCACACTGGCCTTAAACTTTCAGCAACCCGTGTGTTCAGTCTCCCTGTATTGAGGTGACAGGCAGTGCTACCACGCCCAGCTCACACAGAAGTGTTTGTGAAAATGAAACTCTGTTTTGTTAGTATTTTATTTAGATTTTTACACTTATAGTCATAAACACATCTGGTCTAAATTTTCTTTGGTTGGGTGGGGGAGATAGCTCAGTAGAATAAGTGCTTGCCTGGCAAGCTCACGGTCCTGAGTTCAATCCCTGGTACCGCAAAAATAAATGAATACATTTTCTTTGGCTACAGTTTTGATACCAAGCTCCTACTGTCCTTCAATGAATTTCTGGCATTTTCTTTCACCCAATTGTGGAGCCATCTGGTTATAAGAGTCATCTGTATTCAGATGACCTGTTAAATAAAGCATCCCTATTAAATCACGTGAGCCTCCTGCCTTGTCTGAGCTGTAAAGTGGCTGCTGAACTACCCACCTTGATACCAATTGTGTCTCCATCTTTCAAGTAATAGGGCGCCCCCTGCAAGTTATCTTGTCTTTTCTTCTTTTTCTTCTTTGTAATTTGCTGGTTCTATAGGAAGATCAAACATCTTAAAACTCCACTTGAAATTCCTCCTAAGTTCTCTGCCACTGTTAAACACCAGCCAACTCCAACCCTATCCCCCATGCCAACCAGCCTGCACCTCCCGGGATGCCCTGTGACATTACCCAGCTAGAGATTGGAAGCCACTCAAACTTTTCTGGGAAGTACTTGGCAATTTCAATTTTCTCCACAGGAAGACCATAGGAATCAGCCACTCTCTGCCGCAGGGCGCCAGCAGCGCTGCCTCGGGCGGTGTTCCACACCAAGTCCATGGCGGGGCCATAGGCCCTCTGCCCTGGGATGCGCATCCGGGTCCTCAGCAGCACATCCTGTGGGCTGCACCCAATAGAAAAGCAGTGAGAGCAGGCAACAGGTGCTGCTATTAAGACTCCTCTGGCCTTTGGAATCCTCAGTGTCGGCCAGGTGTGCTGGAGCAGCCCTGTCATTTCAGCACTTGGGAGAGGCAGGAGGATCACTGAGTTTGAGGCCAAGAGATATGAAGAGATATTTCATCAAGATAGACACAGAGAGGTCAAACAAGCAACTGGAAAAAATGCTCAGCATTACTACCTGTTGGGAAAATGGAGACTAAAGCCAGATCAGGAGAATTGCTGCCGGCCCAGGCTAAGTAGTGAGTTCAAGGCAACCCTAAACTACATGGATAGACTCTGTCCCAAAACCAGAAATAAAAACAAATCCTCAGTGCTGGTGGTGCTGATTTCCTTCAATTCTGAGCAAATAGAGTGAAGGTCCCCATGCTGGACCACAGTAAGGGCTGTGGAAAGGGAGAGACCTGGGAGAGGACATTCTGCAAAGGAGATTCAGGTCCTAGGGAGCCTACTTGGAATGTGGTACAGAAATGGATGCTGGGCAGCTGGCTGGAGGATCAACATCCCTGCCCTTAGGAGCAGCACACCTGCGTGCCGTGGCAGCTGGGGAGGAGGAACTCGGCTGTGAGCATGGAAGAGAGCTGAGGCTGGAACCAGAAACTTTAGCAAGAAGTGGTTCTTGGGGCAGGGAGAGGAGAATAGGCATTTACAAGGGAGGGAGAAAAAGCTGGCTATGTGAATCACAGTAGGAATGCTTGGTAGAAAGGGGGCAAGACAAGGAATGATTTTTTTTAAAAATCTTTTTGAGACAGGGTCTTGCTATGCAATTCAGGCTGGCCTTGAACTCACTTTTGTAACCCAGGCTGGTATTAAACTCACAGTGATCTTCCTGCCTCAGCCTCCCAAGTGGAGTCATTTTTTTGTTTGTTTTTTTGAGACAAGAGTCTCATTGTGCAGCTCAAGCTGGCCTTGAGCTAGTAGCCCAGGCTGGTCTCGAACTCACACCGATCCTCCTGTCTCAGCCTCCCAAGTGCTGGGATTACAGGCGTGAGCCACCACGCCCGGCTATGAGGAGCGATGTTTAAAGGCTGTAATTCTGTCACACTGGTGCAATGTGACAGTGGGAGAGGGCACTGGGAGGAAAGTGTGTGGGGAAAGAGGCAGGTTGCAGGCCAGGAAGGGAGTGAGATGCAGTGGGGGCAGGCTAGTGGAGGAGGGGTTTAGAAGCCTTCCTGGGGTTGGGCCAAGGACAGAGGGGCGATGGGGGAAGGGAAGCCTAGGTTTCTAGTGCCTAGGCCTTTGTGTGAACTGTTTACATGGTCCAAGATGGTATACAAATTATGAAGGATTTCTTCTAAGCCTGTTATAAAATCAGGCAAAACAGATGTAACAATTTATTCATAATCACAAACACAAATGTTTATAAGCCTTTGAAAACATGTTCAACCTTACTAGCAATCAAAGCACTGGAGAAAGTGCAAACACACTTCATTTATCACTTCAGAAAACCTCTCAAGAGTGAAGTACTAGGGGCCCAGCAGGATGGCTCAGTGTCTAAAGCGCCTGCTTGCGAAAGCTTGGGCAGCTTCAGGGACCGCGGTTCGATCCCTGGCACCATATGCTGCGCCAGCCCTGCCCTTGGGGTAGGCTGAGCCAGCCATAAAAATGAGCGAACAGGGGCTGGGGAGATAGCTCCGTGGCACAAGTGCCTGCCTGGCAAGTGCAAGGTCGTGAGTTTGAACCCCAGTCCTGAAAGAAAAAAAAAAAAGAGTGAATAAGCAAACAAAGGTTCTGAAACAAGAAAAAAAAAAAAAAAAAAAAAAAAAAAAAAAAAAAAAAAAAAAAAAAAAAAAAAAAAAAAAAAAAAAAAAAAAAAAAAAAAAAAAAATTCTTAAAAAAAAGAAAAAAAGAGTGAAGTACTCAAGACTGGTTTGAAGGTGAGTGAACTAAATCCTGATAGGCTCCACTTACGAGAACAGACTGGTACAGTTTTTACCTGGAAAGAAATTTGACTAATATGGCAGAGCTGGGGTCCAATGTAGTGCTTGGCACAGAGCAGCTCCCCAACTGCTTATTTTAAAGCTATAGTGTCTACACGCTATCCAGGACTCCTCTTCTAGGAAACCATCCCAGGACACACAGTCAGTGTGCATTATAAATGCACTGCTACAAAGACACAGTGAACAAAGCATGCTCCTCTCTGGGCTTTCATTCCTGAGTGGGAGGGAGGCACTGGAAGTAAGGAGAGGAAGAGGACGGCAGGCTGCAGTAGAGCGAGGGTGCCGCGTGGCACCAGGGTGGTGGCAGACTGCCCCGCTGCCTGAGAACTGCAGTCCCACACCCTGCTGACCCAGAAGACCTGCAGGGCCGCAGGCTGTCCTGAGCATTGCTGTGAACAACTCTCCCTCACAAGTGTGACGAGAAGATGAGTCCCAGGCAGCAGACATGCACCTGTTTCTGGAGTGCAATCTGCTTTAAGTTGCTAGGCTACCTGTAGTAGCAGTGCAGAGGAAGGGACCTTGCCCTGTCGGTGGCTCTGGCTTTCTAGGAACTGTGGGCATGAGAAGGTGTGCAGGACGCCTGGCTAGGGCAGCACCTCTTACCCCAGGTGTTCCTCTCGCTGGAGGGGCTCCAGGCAGATTGCGGCTCTTCGTCCCAGTTTATGTTCCCTGGTAATAAGGGGAGCAAAGCATCACTGGGATGTTCCATTTACTTCTCTGTGCTGATTTTTTTTTTCCCCCTGATTTTAAGCTTTTCTTTAAGCTAAGGACTATTTTGTGAATACAGCAGCTTCTGGAGAAGGGGAAAATCGGGAATCACTGTGGCAATTGCTGTACTTAGCCTCTTGGGACAGTACTGAGCATGGAGCTCTGCCTCCAAGTTCTCAAAGAAACACCCCTTGGCCAAGGCCCAGACTGCATGCCACCACACCACCAGTTTTAGCAAGCAGTGATGTGAGAGAGTCCTTGAGGCTGCTCTTCGCAAGGCAGACCAATGACTCCTTGAGGCCCAAGTGCGCTGAGGTTAAAGCTGCAGGAGTTGGATGTGCTGTTTCACATGCCCCAAATGTGAGGCTCACCCCTGACTTCCACTTCTCTAAATTTTTTGTTTTGATAATGACACAGTTGCTGGAGCTTCGGAAGGTGCAGGAACCCTTTATGCAAAGCTGAGGCTGCCAAGGCAGAGGCAGGAAATGCTATCGACCTCACTGTGGGGTGGGGGACGGGGTCGGTTGTCCTCCGTGCCACAGGCAGAACCCCAAGTCCATCTCGTTATCCAGTTTTGCAAGGCACGGAGCAGAAACAGCTGCACAGCCCACAGGACACATACTTGAGCTGCCGCTGCTCGGCGCGTAACAGCCTGCTGGGGCGCTTGTCCTCCACTGTCCAGGCTCTGAGGAGGGCTGGCCTTGGGACAGCCAGCTCGGAGGCAGGTGGCAAGGCCTTGGCCTAGACAAAGAAACAGACATTTCTCCACTGGTTTTTAAAGGCACTCAGCAAAGCGCATGAAATGAAGCACAGCACAACGACACTGGAGGGCAGGAGACCCCAAGTGATGCTAATGTCTACTTTTGAAAAGCTACAGTGATACTTCTCAGAAGTGAATCCTGAGTGGGTTTTGTATGTCTTTTCATGGAAACACCTCAGGCAGAAGCAGCCCTTGAGGCTCCTGAGTGACCCTATGGAATGTGACCGAGCAGAGCAGTCTGTCTCGACAAAGAAGCGATTTCTCAGTGTCTGTCACCTGTGCTCCCCTAAGACTTCAGCCACATTAGCTCTGCCCCTGACAGGACTTCTGACTGTGAACTGTATTTCAAATACTTTGGCTCTAGCCAAGAGGCCCAGACTGCCTGCTCCAAGTCTGGAGGGGTGGAACACTCAGCACCTGCTTATATTTAGGCTCACACATGCAGGGATCAATATTCAGCCTTCTTTTTCAACCTACAAACAGCAACTGATATAAGAGGGAATTATGGGCCCGGTGGGATGGCTCAGTGGTCGAGGGCGCCTGCTTAGGAAAGCTTGGGTGGCTACAGGGACTTCGGTTCAATAGCTGGTACCACACGCTGTGCCAGCCCTGCCCTCAGGGCAGGCTGAGCCGGCCATGAAAATAAATAAATAAACAAAAGTTCTGAAACAAGAAAAAAAAAAAAAAAAAGAGGGAATTGTACCTTCCCACTTGTTCTCACAGGATCAGAGCCACTTGCCCTAGGGACTCACAAGGGCCAAACCCCAAAGACTGCTGGCCAGGGATACGCCTTGTCTTTTCTTCAGGTAAAGAAAGCAATATTCATTCCAGTCCAACAGCAAGGTGCCCCCTCAACAGTCTGTGCTGCACCTAACCCATCCTTCCTGCTTGCACAGGGCCCTCTTCCTGCACCAGTGGTGATGCACAGGGAGACAGTCCAACCTCTGGCTGAGCCCCCTTACCCTCTGAGGGGATCCCCAACCTCATGGGAAACCACAAAAACACATAGATCACAATGGCACAAAACAATGTAAATAAAGGGGCAAAGTGAACACTTCACAAAGATGTTTCAGGAAACCACGTTTCCCTAAAAAATAAAAGTGAACACAAGACGCACGTTGCTAAGGATAGACTGGAACACACGCACAGCATGCCTGTCAGTCGATAAGTGAGAGCCAGGATGGTAACGGCAGGCACGGGAGCCGGGACCCGGCAACCGCGGGCATGGCCTGCCAGTACTTACCCCTGAGCATGGCATGTAACAAGTGCCATATCAGAATAGACTGTGGTCAAGGGAAAAGGAAATAGAAGAATATATTAATATCTCACTGGAAGAAGCCATATCACCAGTAAGACAGGCAGCGAGAAGAAGTCTGACCTGAGACTTGAGGTCCACCAACGTGGCATCTTCTGAGATGTCAATGTCTCCCAAGTAGAAGAGAGAGACTTCCGCAGGTTCGTGGCCAGGAACACCTGCAAGGGGACAGAGCCAGGGTTGGGAAGTAACTCTGCACTAATAGGCCTCACATTTCTGAAATACACTGCCATGTGTGATAGCTTAGCAGGCCTTTTGGATCCACGTTCTCATACTGTAAAAGGGCCAAGATGAGGCCTTGAGCTTAGGCTTCCTGGCCACGCTGCCTGAGGTCAGCAACCAGGGAGCCGCCGCCGCCAGAGATCTGGGGATTGCCCTTGTGCTGCCTGCCAGCAGTGCCCCTCTAGGACTGCACTCCTTCCTCAGAGAAGACTGCGGGCGGGACCCCCTGCCCTATGCTTTCTATCAACTTGGTGCCCCTTCCCTGTCTCCCTCCCTCCCTCCTTCTTTTCTCTTTCTTCCTTTCTTTTCCCCTGCCTCCTTCCCTCTCCTCCTTCCTTTCACCCTAATTATCTCAATCTCAACTTGTTGCTCTTATCTCTGTGTGCACAGTTCACTCTGCCTCACTGGAGAACAGGACTGCCACAGGAGGCGCCATCAGCCCGGTCTCCCCATGGCCTGCTATGCTGGTGACACACAGCAGAGACCCAGTCACTGTGCAGTGAAGGAAACTGTGGTAGTAAGAAGGCCTTTCCACGGATGTTTCTAGAAGGGGAAAGCACACATGCACTCTCATCAAAAACTGGGTGCTGCCAGGTGTGGTGGTGTGCAACTGTACTCCCAGCAATCAGGAGCGGAGGCAGGAGAAGTGCTGAAAGTTCCAGCCCAGCTCAGGATACACTGTGAGTTTAAGACCAGGCTGAATTATAGTGAGACCCTATCTCAAAACCAAAGCAAAGCAAAGCAAACTAAAGTAACACAATGCAACACAACACAACTTTGGATGTAAAACCTGCTAAATTTTAAATTCAGACGGTTTTCTCACATTTTTGCTTTGTTTAATGTCTCTGCTATGCTGAGCTCATAACTAATACATAAGAGAATATTACATGTTGATTAGAAGTAAATTAAATGAAAAAGCTTTATTAATAAACTCCATCCCCATTCCAGAGACTGAATCCAGGGCCTTGTGCATGCTAGATAAGAACTCTTATCACAGCCAAATTAAAAGTCCTTTTAAAAACACTGATATTGAGACGGGGTCTTGCCAAGCCGCTCAGCTCCCAGGCTGGCCTTGCCCTCACGGTCCTCACTGCTCTGGCCTTGCCAGGAGTTGGGGAGAAGGGTGTGCTGCCACATCTGGCTTTGTGGTTCTTGCAGCGCAAGGCTGGAGGCTGGCACTATCTGCGAGATTATTTTTCAGGGAATTCTAAATAAAATGCATTTCCCAATCCTTGTGGTATAGAAGTATCACAAAAAATATACCCTTTTTTAAACTTATGGTATAGAGAAAAAAGCACACTGATTTAACATGCCTTTAAAACTGTGTTCAATTCTGTGGCTCTGTAATTATCACCTAAGTATTTTTAGAAGTAGTTAACATGAATTACTGTAACCCAATTAAAATAAGACTTTCATAGCTGGTAACACACTTTATTACTATTCTACATATATAATCTTTTTTTTTTTTTTTTCAAGACTGGGATTTGAACTCACCTTGCACTTGCCAGGCAGGCACTTGTGCCACAGAGCTATCTCCCCAGCCCCTTCTACATATATAATATTAACTTCTTTTTTTTATTTTTTATTTTTTGGTCTTTTTGAGGCAGGGTCTCACTATGCAAGTCAGGCTGGCCTAGAGCTCACTTTGTAGCCCAGGCTGGTCTCCAATTTGCAGCAAGCCTCCTGCCTCAGTCTCCTGAGTGCTGGGCTTATAGGCATGCCCTAACATACCTGGCCCTATAATCTTAACTTCTAATGAATTCTAGTAAGAACTCAAATTCTTACTATCAATTTTGTTAACTGAGGTTTTTGAGAAGATAAAAAGAATTATAGTATGTGATACCATTTCAAGGTACTAAAGCTAAATAGTTAAGGAGCGATAAAATAACAACAACCACAACATGCCCAAAGAACTGAGCCTATTAAAAATGTATTCCCTTGGGCCTGGGCTCTAGCTCGGGTAGAGAACTTGCCAGCATGCGTGAGGCCCTAGGCCTTATCTCTAATACCACAAAACAAAGTAAGGCAAAATATCAAAATAACTCTTTACAGCTACAAAAGAGATTCTAATTTAAAATTTGTTACAAGGAGGTGCAAGTTCCCTTTGTACTAAGGCAGCCCAACTCTTAGCCAGCAACTTCCACACACAGATGTGCATGCTGCCTGTGAGGACTTCCTCTCAGAAGTCGGGGCGTGAAGACAGATGCCCTGGTGGCAGTTCCTGGGGCTGAGGTGGAGGAGTCACGCAGGAGGCCCACTCCAGGACTCTGCCCTTGTGATCGGCGGTGTGGTGTGAAGCTTTGATACTGACACATAAGCGTAAGCGGAACCTCAACTGCTTTGTATAAAGCTCTCTGAGGACGTACCACACAGTGGGACAGTAATAAAAACAACGACCTGGAGCACCTCTGCATAAAGGCAGGCTGTGTTACTGACTTGCAGTGCCTCATGACATAAATGAGTAAGACTGCAATGTACACCTCCACTGGCTCTCAGAGCAAGTGCTGGACTTTCCTGTGATGCTCTGGTTCCTACAGTTCTATCTGTCCTCACCTTGCAGGGAAGCCACTCTCCAGCTGCCCCCCTCAGCAGGGCCGTCGTGGGGCTGGTCTTCATTCTCCCAGCGTCCCAAGAGACCCTGTGGCTGGTGCCACCAGATGGGTAACTTCAGGAAGCCCTGAAGAATAGAGCATTCAACTGCTGTGATGCACAAAGGTTGAGTGACTCTTCACTGTCACTTCCACAGAGAAGTGTCTTGGTGACCTAAAATATCCTTGAGTTTATTATTTTCCTTCCAAGATTTATTAACTGTCACACACTATGCTTATTAGAATAAAAAATTTAAAATAATGAAAACCAGACTTTGGGATGGTGAGACTAAATGTTCTTTGCACAGAAGAATCTTACTAGGTGAGGGGCCTGGCGGGATGGCTCAGTGGTCTAAAGTGCCTGCATGGGAAGGCTTGGGCGGCTTCAGGGACCGCGGTTCGATCCCCGGTACCACATGCTGCGCCAGCCCTGCCCTCGGGGCGGGCTGAGCCAGCCATAAAAATGAGTGAATAAACAAACAAAGGTTCTGAAACCAAAAAAAAAAAAAAAAGAATCTTACTAGGTGAAAGAAACACAGAAAGGAGCACAGTGTTTGCCTGAATACGCTGCACTCCTATGACCAGCCAGTTATAAACAGCCTATGACTTAAGCTGGAGTCCTACACACGAACTATCAAACTACTGGAGAGATCCAATGCCTTTATACAAATCCTATAATTTCAGTATACAGTTTAGTTTTTCCTACCTCATTACTACTGGATCAGACTCAGTGATCCACCTGTTTACAGCTTCCCAAGAGCTGGAATTACAGGTGTATGCCACCATGCCCAGTCTCAATTGCCCTCTTGGCAAGCCCTGGGGGCGGGGCAGGCACGCAGGCCCTAGGATCAAACCCTGGCCTCTGAGCCTGGCAGCAGGTGCTTTAATCCACTGAGCTATTTGGCTGGCCCTCCCACCTCATTTTTTATTAACAAAGAAATTCAAAAGATGAAGAAATAAGTGAGATCATAGTTACACTGCTCAATTTCCAACAAGACAATAAGTAAAAAATAACTATGTAAAATACTTTAAATATGTATTTCAAGAAACACTACAGTATTTTATCCAACTGATGAAAATTAACTAATATTCAACTTCATCTTATTTTTTTTCCAACTTCATTTTAATTAAATACATATAAATCAAAACAAAATTTACTAGTATGCATGCCTGCTGGCAAAGTGCAAGATTCTGAGTTTGATTCCTAGTACCAAAAATCAAAACAAAAAACCCCCACAAAACCCAAAAAACCCCACAGTAATATGCAATGTTTATGAAAGCAATGAGTTTTCTTGTTTATTATTCTGCTGATAGTACTATAAATTTTGTGAAGACAATTTGGCATTATATAAATTCAAGTCTTTAATATGTTAACACCTTTAGATTTAATAATTCTTTTTATTGTTTTTTGTGGAACCAGGGTTCAAACTCATGAACTTGCACTTGCCAGTCAGGCACTTGTGCCATGGAGCTATCTCCCCAGCCCCTAGATTTAGTAATTCTATCTCAGAAGGATTTATATTTAAGTAATAATTTTAAGAACAAAAAATTAAAATAAAATAAATTAAAATCAAGCTAAACTTCCAACACTGGGACTACAGGTGGATAAACAGAAGTAAATCATATTTCTGGATTTCATGATCAGGTTAAAATGCTAAATATAAAAAAGAAGGAAACAAAACTTTATATATGTATGGAAAAGAAACTGTTTTTTTTTTTTTTTCCCCTCAGAACTGGGGATCAAACTTAGGACCTTGCACTTGCCAGGAAACAGGTTTGACTGGTAAGATTTGGGGAAATTCTTTTGTTGACTGTATTTCTGCATTTTTCCATAATAAAAATATGTAACTGATAGGTTCTGGCCCAAGTACGAATTACTCAGCTATTATGGTGTTCATCTATTATGGCAGAAGCCCTTAAAGCAATAGCTTATCTTCCCAGAGACCACCTCCCACTTCTGTAACTCAGCCCAGGATGCAAATTCCTTTCACCTTTCCCAGTGCCACAGAAAAGACCCCAATCAACTCCTCATTTCTAAACATCCTCCTCAAACCCCACTTCTAGTAAAAGCCCACAAAAGTGCTGGCTCAGTTCAGAGGATCTGCCCCCTCTGCCCTTGATCCTCTCCATGTCTTTGGCGTTAATAAAGGCTTCTTTTATCCTTCATATCTCTTTATTGCACTGCTGAAAAGCCTATCTACAACCTTCATATTCAGGAAACAGTAACTGTTACTTATAAAAATGTCTGTTCAAAAGCAAAATCTTACCTTAGGAGGAAGTTTTCCTTCAGTTAAAAGCAAAGTGTCTCCAGAACATATCATAAGCTCTTTCAGTGTTGCATCCTGGGAACACAGAAATTCTTTTTTTGTCACTTAAGACTTCTGAAACAGACCACTGGAATCCAGTGAAGGCTTCCAACTGTGCTGGGAAAGGGTTCTTAAGAATACCCTACAGGTTGGCTGGACCAAGAGTTTGCACCAGGGCCTGACTGAAGTGAGTTCTGCTGTTATAAATTTACTAGGAAATTCTGAGACTAAAATATGCAGGGCCTAGGCACGGTAGTACATGTCTCTAATCCCAGTTACTTAGGCTGTAAGATGTCGCAAGTTCTCAGCCAGCCTGGATAACTTGGTAAGATCCTGTTTGAAAATAGAGTGAAAGGGCCAAGGAGTAATTTAGCACTCCCTGGGTTCGATCCACTACTTCAAACCAACCCCAAAAAATACTCTCCTAAAGGCCCTGAACATTCTGAGCAGCTTCAAATGTTTTCATGAATGCAGATGTTACCCGTCCTCTGAAGTTCTCTCTTACTGAATTACTTCTACTAAAACATGTTCTCTCTCACCAGGAGGGGTTTATCAAAGATATTAGAAATGTTCCCACCAGTGGAGACTTGTCTTTTATCAGAAAACAGCAGTCACAAAAGACTCAGTTTTATTTTGAGACAGGGTCTTGTGTTTTAGCTCAGCCTGGCTTGGCCCCTCCATGCTCATGCCTCACCCTCCTGAATGCTGGACTGCAGGCCTGTGCCCCGACACCTGGGTCCCTTCAATTGGATTTTGTACCTTAAAAAAGTAAAAGATTTCTTTTTAAACCTTGTTTATTTATATTATGGCCACCTCAGCCTGCCCTGGGGGTGGGGCTGGTGCAGCATGTGGTGCTGGGGATTGAACTGCAGTCCCTGTGGCTGCCTAAGCTTGCCTAAAGAGGTGCTTTATTTATTTATTTTTTTTCAATTCTTTTATTGTTTAAATTTAACAATGGTTATATTACATATTTTCATCATCGGATCAGTTTAGATTAATACATATAGGTATATAAAATTGATCAAACAACTAAACATAAACCTTTCTAAATCCACATTACTTTTTTTTTTTCTTTTCCCCCTTTTTTTCTTTGAAAGTTGACATATTGCATATTGTCCTCACAATCATTCTATAGAGTGCAGTGTGTGGGCATGACCCACCTCCCTATTAATGTTGCATAGAAAAAAGAAAGAAAGAAAGAAAAAAGAAAAAAAAAAGGAAAGAATATACTTCTAAAGAGGTGCTTTAGACCACTGAGCTATCTCGCTGACCCAAAAAGTAAAAGTTTGACTTCTTTGTTTAGAATTCTTTCATATGAACTAGGAGACAGCAATCTTGTATGAAAATACAAAATAAACTGAATCATTTGAAAGAGGAAAACATGCAAAAATTAGCTTACCTCTTCCCATAACGGCTCTCCGGCTTCGTAGCACCAGTCCATCTTCCGTAAATGCCATGCCTCTCCTATGAAGGAGCCAAACTCAGATTAAAAACCTGGGTGGAGTGTGTTCTAACAGTTTGTCAGGAACGATCCTTCTAGATAAACGAATAGCAAATAGGATTTTATACACTAATTATTGTTAATTATTTTTAAAAATAAATTATGTGTTACAGAGCATAAAAAGAATTATTCCCTCGATCTGGCTAATTTGCTTTCTCTTCCTCTAAGATCTTGTGAACAAAACACACGCGGTCACTTATTATTCACTACTATCAGATAATATTCACTCTGTATCTTTTGTATTTTTTTTTTTTTTTTTTTTTTTTTTTTTTTTTTTTTTTTTTTTTTTTTTTTTTTTTTTTTTTTTTTTTTTTTTTTTTTTTTTTTTTTTTTTTTTTTTTTTTTTTTTTTTGTCTTTTTGAGACAGGGTCTTGCTATGCAGTTGAGGCTAGCCTTGAGCTCACTTTTGTAGCCCAGGCTGGTCTCGAACTCGCACCAATCCTCCTGCCTCAGCCTCCCGAGTGCTGGGATTACAGGCGTGAGCCACCATGCCCGGCCTGTATCTTCTGTATTTACAAATGCACACACACAAACAGACCACCTACTAGTATACATGTACACCCAGGCATGGAATCCCTTCTGAAAGCACTATAAAGTTGTGTTCATTTTACTCGTAGCTGAAAACTGTTCAGCAACTGTTAATGCACATAAGCAAATGATTCCCACTTACTTAGCAGTTACGCTAACAAACACACAATAGCATACCCTAATGAGTATCAGTGCTGGGCACTGAACCTGGGACTCATGTCCGGGCTCTTCACCAGCACCCCAAGGGCATCTTAACCAAGTTGGTACGTGTGAGAGCTAAGAAGTGTCAAAAAAGGTGTGATCCCATCTCTGTGTCTCAGTATACCTGCTGCACTGGTGAAATGAGACCTTTTTTTGAGTGAGGGAAAGGTTGAATGGAGGAAATCTAAGAGATTAAGAAAACGTAATGTTTGTTGGGGGCTGGCAAGATAGTTCAGTGGTCTAAAGCGCCTGCTTTCCATAGGGACCACAGTTCGATTCCTACACCACATGCTGCACCAGCCCCAGCCCCCAAGGCAGGTTGAGCCAGCCATAATATAAATAAATAAAGTTTAAAAATATAGGGGCTGGGGAGATAGCTCCGAGGCACAAGTGCCTGCTGGGCAAGTGCAAGGTCGTGAGTTCGAACCCTGGTCCCACAAAAAAAATAAAATAAAATAAAATAAAATAAAAAATAAATAAAAAATAAAAAAATAAATATATATATATATGAATAGAAGAAAATGTAATGTTTGTAAATAAGCATCCAACCTCTAACCCCTACCAGCAAAAACACCTTACAGGCAAAAGGACAAACACAGATCGCTTTTTCATCTCCATCAGCCAATCTCGGAATCCCCAGAGTCCTGGACATTTTTTGGGGGGGGAGAAGGGTCTAGAGGGTGTTCAGGGTCTCACTAATAGATCAGACTTGTAGTGATCCTCCCGTTTACAGCTTCCCAAGAGCTGGGATTGCAGGTATGCGCCACCACGCCTAGTCTTAATTGCCTCTCATCATGCCCCGGGGGCGGGGCTGGCACTGCAGGCCTGGGGATCAAATCCCCGGCTCCTGTGCCTGCTTGCAGGTACTTTAATCCACTGAGCTATTTGACTGGCCTGACATTTTCTAATGTTCTAGTTTTAAACACAGTAAGACTGATATCAATTTGAAAAACTAAAAATAGTCAGCAGTGAGTTAGAAGTGAATGGTATGACTGCGTGGAGGACCAGGGAGCCCGTCCCTGAGTGCCGCAACTCTTTGCAGGCCACCTACCCACTCTTGGCACACGGGCAGTGACTGGGTTTCACTGTGACTGTGCACGAGCCCTTCCGCAAGAGAGCTGTGCTGTGAGGGCATGTCAGTGCCCCTCCAAGACACCACAGCCAGGGACAGCCACTTCAGCTAAAAACAGAGACCTGGATAACTCTAGATAATAAATCTTAGCTTTATTTTTTATGTTTCATAAATACTAAATTATCTTTGCCTTTAGTTGGCAAATAAAAACTAAGGGAATTTATTATGCATATACAGAAGTTTAAACTTTTTTTCTTCTAGTTCATAAAATTTTCCCCAAAAACTCAAGTTTATAGACAATGCCTAAAATGAAACATATGAAGCTTTATTTATTTATTTATTTGTGGTACCAGTGATTGAATGCAGAACTTTGTGCTTGTGAGGCAGGTGCTTATGCCACTGAAGTATCTCCCTGGCCCCAAGTGAAGGATATGAATAAGATTGCATTATCGTACTGCACGTCATCATGTAAGTAAGTAACTTACCTGGAAGACCAGATTTCTCTAGCATTATCTTTAAACACTGAAAAACAAAACAAAACAAAACAAAACAAAACATGCCCAACGTCAGTTTTCTGTTTCTGAGTTACAATACAAGGAGAAATAGGCTTTGTGAACCCTGAACTATGTGAGTCCGACTACACCTGCTTATTCTGGAATAGAGAGAGCCACATAGAACTGAGGTGACCCACATGCCAGTGCTCCATCTTTGGAGCTGAGGCGGTTAATAATATGGGTGAGGAAAACAGTTTCTGGGGCTTGCAGTGGGACTTAGGTCCACGTTTCATTAACTGCTTTCTAGTCTGAACCAGAACATCCTTCCTGGGAGGATTAACGGTGTGCACCGGATCCAACAGTGCTCTCATATGACTGACTTCAAAGATGCACAAGGAACTCTGACTTCTATAGAGCTTAGTCTTCCCTAAAGCAAGTCAAATGACCTCCTGGGGTCACCAGGGATTCTAGTACTGCCAGTCTGGTTTGCCCACACCACCCTCTACCCCATTCTGTCCTGGTTGTTAAGCAAATGGCCGTTACTGTATCATTTCACTAATAAATATTAATATGCGCCTCTCAAAGGTAAGACTTCTTTTAAAAATATAACACTAAATGACATCTGAAAAAACACTTTCTTAAGACCAAGAAATGCTGAATGTTCCAATATTTTACTTTTGCTTCAGTTATTACTACTTGAAGTTTTTTTTTGGGGGGGTTGAATCATGGTCCAAATAAAAGTCATGCATTGGAATAGACTATTTCTCAGAAGCCTTTTTCAACCTTGTAGGCTGCCCCCGTTCCTGCCCAAATCCTGGAATGTATCTGCTGAAGAACTGTTTCCAATCTGGATTATGTGGCTGAAGAAGAGCTGAGGGAAAGGTTGAATGGAAGAAAACTAAGAGGTAAATATCCTCCTGTGTCCCTGTACCTCTTAATAATTGGTAGTCAGACCAATTATTTTTTCTCTTTTTTGTTTTTGCAAGGCCACTCTAGACCCTGTTATCATGTCTCAGGATTTCTCTTTTCTGGGTTGCTAGCAGTCTTTGAGATCACTGTCGTGATCCATTTTTCAGAAGTTAAAAACTTGTCATATCCTAAAATCCCTTCTTCCTTTATTCCTTCTTCTGTAAATCTTAAAACTCCTGAAATATACCTACTCAGGGAAAACTCACTACCTAGTTAACTGTCTAGAAGTATATCTTACCAAGGAAAAGTAGGGTAAATGTTGGGTTCTTTTCTCTCTATGGTACTCTAGCAACCAAGATAAATAACTAATGAATATCCTGGAAGGTTATTAGGAATGCCCACATTTTATGTGTACATTATTTTTGTATGAGGATAAGGGTATGTATGCATATAGATAAGGAGGGGGTTTTCCTTTTAATCCATGCTTGCATGTTCCAAAGTTGTCATAATTTTGTTATAGAACTTAAATTTGTGTTCTTCCTGATGTTGAAACTCTCCCGTCTTTGGACTAGCATGCAACTCCATCTCTGATGATTCTGACAGTCTTTATTAGCTCCACTGCTTTCTGTGACAACAACATATTCTTGGCTCCCCATACCCATTTCCTGACCTAGATACAGAAGCAGGCTTTGTTCTAAGATGCCTGATTCCCTTTGGCATAAATTGGTACTTGGACACTGTACTCCAGGTGCTAGTGCTGCTTCCTGCTATGGAGTTAATTGTTGTTTCATGGCATAGAGCAAGAAAAAAATTTCTTTTAGGAGAAAACAGTTGAAGTTCCCTGACTTTCTAATTCAAATCCAGGAGTACAGGTTTTTATTTCATTTCACCCTTATCTCCGTTTTCCAATACTAAAAGCCCCAGTTCTTCACAAGATTATGTCCACATCCGATCACACACATGCACATGTCCATTTATACCTCTGTGTGTGTGATCATGGGTGCACAGACAGAAGACACACCAGGTGGACATACTCAAAATGCAAATGCTAGTGGAATTCTGGGGTTCAAAGTTGTCTTTTAATCCAGTTCTGCCTCTCCTAAATTTATATACTAAAGAAGTACTACTGATAATCCTGACAGGAAACAAAACCCAATAATAATAACCTTACTTAAAACTTCCAGTTGGTTTGCCAATTTTCAGTATGTATGAACTATTACTCTACTTGAATATATATAATTCTTGGAAGTTTATTACATAAACCCTTGTCTTAGGATTTCAAATGCTAGCACAGTTATTCTGCTCCCGATATCAAATATTCACAGACTTGTAAATCAAAATAGAAAATACTCACATCTCTCACTGATAGTGTTTCTTCTACTATGACCTCCATTTCTGTCCCAGGTTGAATGTCACTCCCCAGTGCAAAAAACAAGAACAGCTGAGAGCAAGACAAAAAGTGTCACTTAACCTCAGTTGTATAATCCTATGCTTTACTTCCAAAAAAAGGAAAACCAAGGATCCCGGAACCATTAATGATAACTTCAGGCCTCAAGGTGTAGCTCCACAGTGAAGTGCTCCCCAGCCCGTGTGAGGCCCTGGGTTAACCCCCAGCATGCAAGAACAAACAAAACCAAACCCCTCAAATTATGTAAAAAGGAGGCTATGCTGAGTAATGTAGTGTTCTAAGTTAAACAATAATCTCATCTACCCAGAAACTCAATTGGTCCTCATCAGTGTTCTGACGTCCAGTGAACGACCGTTTCTTCTACTGCGATCTCTGTCTCAAGCACTCTGCGAAGGCTCTGCACTTACTCCACACAGTAAGCACTGGCTCTTCTCAGAGCCACGTGGTTATGATTTTACCTTCTATTTCGGGTGCCCACACTACATAATACTTAGGCTGCAAAGGAAAACAGAACGCTGCTCTTCTGTCAGTTCAGCCCCTGCAGCACTGTCTTCACTTTCTAACTCCACTTCAGTGTGCTGGCCCTCCCACTAGCTTGTCTCTCCCTGTTGTTTGCTGGCGCTGAGGAGAGCAGATGAAAGCAGCGGTGGCTGCGAGGCTAACGAAGTAGGGCCAGGTGCCTGGGTCCAGTTGGCCTGGCACAGGGAATTACCAGTAAGGGCTGTATGACTGGGCTGTAATCAAAGTTGATTAGCTAGGTACAGCTGCTAGTAAGGGCCAACCTGAGTACATTTATACAGAGAATGAATTCTGATAGGAAAAGGGGAAAGAGGAGCTGCTATAAAACTATCATTATTGCAGAAAATACTGTCAAAAATCAGTATGTTGTACTTCTTTAAATGTTGTTATTCCTACCCTAAAAGAGAAACCACCAGTCAACCACGTCAGCTGTAACTGTAGGATGCTGCTGACTTAAGATGCATTTGATTTCACAGACATCCAAATAGGAGAGAAAGGGTTCACCTTGGAACTTGTGAAAGGCAGTGGTTGAAACCCGTGGTCACTCAACCTTAAAGACTTTCACCTCCCCACACACTTTTTCAGAGACCAGGTCTTGCTACATAGATAGCCAGGCTGGTCTCAAACTCATGATCCTCCTGTCTCAGCCTCCCAAGTGCTGGGATTATAGGTATGCACCATCGGGGCCCGGCGGGATGGCTCAGTGGTCTGGAGCGCCTGCTTGGGAAAGCTTGGGCGGCTTCAGGGACCGCGGTTCGATCCCCGGCACCACATGCTGTGCCAGCCCTGCCCTCGGGGTGGGCTGGGCCGGCCATAAAATGAGTGAATAAACAAATAAAGGTTCTGAAACAAGAAAAAAATAAATAAATACAATTTATAGGCATGCACCACCTTTTTATGGTTTACGTCTAGATGTCCCCCTAAGGCAGTGGTTCTCAACCTTTTTAATGCCATAACCCCACAATACAGTTCATGTTGCAGTGACCCCCAAACCAAAAAATAATTTTGGTGGCTACTTCAAAACTGTAATTTTGCTATAGTTATGATTCAAATGTAATAAATAACGTTTTCCGATGGCTTTAGGCAACCCCTGCTGGGGTTGTGACCCACAGGTTGAGAATTGCTGCCCTAAGGCCTCAGGTGCTCCTAGGCAGCACCTAGGAAGGTGACTGGATTAGAGGGACACTACAGTCAACAAGCTGTTAGGGAAGTAAGGCCTGCGTGCAAGAACCCAGGTCCCTGTGGGTGGGAGCAGAGGCAGGACCTCCCTTCCTGCTCCTCCCTTCACTATGCTTCCTACCTACCAAGTGAGTGCGGGAGCAGCAATTCCTCTGCCAATCCCCTGGGCCTCACCACCCAGCCTTGGAGCCAGCCGCACTGAGCCAAAGTAAACCTCTCTTCCTTTCAGTGGCAAGTTTGAGCTATTGTGTCTCAGTGACAAGGACAGTGACACCCTGAACATCTTTTTTTCTTTTAATGGCTGGCTCACTCAGTCTGCCCTGGGGGTGGGTGTGGTGTAGCATGTGGTGCTGGGGATTGGCGTGTGGTCCCTGCGGTTG
Organism: Myocastor coypus; assembly: GCA_004027025.1. Lineage (NCBI taxonomy): Eukaryota > Metazoa > Chordata > Mammalia > Rodentia > Myocastoridae > Myocastor > Myocastor coypus. The sequence goes on from PVJA010005475.1 coordinate 58,835, forward strand.
CCTAGGCTTTCCTAAGCGGGCACTTTAGACCGCTGAACCATCTCACCGGCCCCACACCCTGAACATTTTGACAGAAAAAGAACTTGCTTAAGCATGCACTGGTGTAGTATTGTGTAAATAGAAAATTAAGTGGATATATCCCTAGTACAACATTTTAAGGGAAGAAACCACTTTCAGAGAAAACAGCACTGCTGGCATAGTGAATGCACTGATTCCAGAGTTAAGACATGGTTTATTAGGCAGGCCTCCTAAAGGTGCCCTGCTGTACCTGAGCTGAAGTTGGTGCTTTCCCGACACACAGTCCCAGTGAGCTTCCCAGCTTCACTTCTGCTTCCTTCAAAGTGGAATTGTCTGGCACTACAAAAAATTTTAATAATGCAATGAATGTTTGGAATTCCCACCTCTCTCAGCAAAATAACACACTGAGGTCAGTCTTCAAAAAACAAGATCAAGGAGGAAAGGCTGAGGTGTGACTCAAGGGAGAGGATGTGCTGAATATGTTGCTGGGCCCTGGGTTTGAGCCCCAGCACTGCCTCATGGGTAATAAATTTTCATATCTTTGTCCCCCCCAAAAGACAGCAAAAACAACAAAACAAAACAAAACTGTGTTGTATTTCATGTAATAGGGTTACATAGGCTACAGTTATGCTTGATCTTGTCTCTACACTCTACCTTTCATTGTTATCTGTACAATACTAAAAACTAAAAGCAACTCTTAATGGTCAAAGTCCACTTAATGAAAATGACGTGGATGAAGGGCTGCTGTTTACACACATTAAAAGCCAGGCTTTTAATGTCCAGTTCAATCCAAGCATGAGCTTGTTTTACGTTTAAAGTTCTAACAGCGGAGCCAGCAAGATGGTTCAGCAGTCTAAAGTGCCTGTTTAGGAAAGCTTAGGCAATCACAGGGACAGCGGTTTGATCCCCAACACCACATGCAGCACCATTCCCACCCCCAAGGCTGAGCCAGCCACAATACAAAAAATAAAAAAAATAAAAATAAAGTTGTAACAGTGACTAAAATATCTGGATTAACATATGTTCTATAAATCATATTATAAAAGTAACAAGAATATTAGGTCCTAGAACCATTATTTAAAAGTTTAAAATAGAAGTTTAAAAAGATGGATGGCAAGAGTGTATATCGTCTTTTAGAAACTATATAAAGAGGGCCCGGCAGGATGGATCAGTGGTCTAAAACGCCTGCTTAGGGCCCGGCGGGATGGATCAGTGGTCTAGAGGGCCTGCTTGGGAAAGCTTGGGCAGCTTCAGGGACCGCGGTTCGATCTCCGGAACCACATGCTGTGCCAGCCCTGCCCTTGGGGCAGGCTGAGCCGGCCATAAAAAAAATGAGTGGATAAACAAATAAAGGTTCTGAAACAAGAAAAAAAAAAAAAATAAAAAAATAAATAAATAAATAAAATAAAAAATTCTTTAAAAAAAAATAATAAAATAAAACGCCTGCTTAGGAAAGCTTGGGTGGCTGCAGGGACCGCAGTTCGATCCCTGGTACCACATGCTGCGCCAGCCCTGCCCTCAGGGCGGGCTGAGCTGGCCATAAAAATAAATAAATAAACGAACAAAAGTTCTGAAACAAGAAAAAAAGAATTAAAAAAAAAAAAAAAAAGAAACTATAGAAAGACTCACCTGGACAAAGAAGCTTCCCATTTTTATCAATAGGTCTCAAACAGCTGTTCTCAACTGTAAGAAAAAGCAGCGAGTTAGGGCAAAAAAGAAAGCCAAGAAGAAGTGTGCTACTATGCCTATTAGCAGGAAGCTATAACAGGCCAAAAAACCCAACAAGAAAAAAAACCTCCAACAACTGAAATGAAATCTTTCAGCTCTGGGCAGTCCGCATTCTGCATGGCAGTGCAGAACTGTAAAAATATGAACTGAAATTATGGAAAGCAATCATTAATCTTCAGTGGAAAAATCATAATTGGTTCATGACTTCTAAGCCTTTTTGTCAAAATGTTTAAAACTGCTGCTTAGGGGCCCGGCAGGATGGCTCAGTGGTATAAAGAGCCTGCTTGGGAAAGCTTGGGCAGCTTCAGGGACCTCGGTTCGATCCCCGGCACCACATGCTGCGCCAGCCCTGCCCTCAGGGAGGGCTGAGCCGGCCATAAAAATGAGTGAATAAACAAATAAAGGTTCTGAAACAAGGAAAATAAATAAATAAATAAAATTTAAAAAAAAAGAGTCGGAGTTTAAAAAAACAAAACAAAACTACTGCTTAAACAGGTACTGGGGAAAGAAAAAAACTAGTAAAACTAATATTTGCACACTTATTTAAAATATCAGAAACTGAGCACTAAAATATTCATACCTTTGTAGAAAACACCCCAGGAGTACTTTTACGCGGGGCTACTTTTTGCTGCAGTTGGTGCTATAGACCAGGCATTCTTCCCACCCCCTAATGAATGGTCTTATTCCTGAGTTCAGATTAGTGCCCAGCATTTTGTTTCGTGTTTTCGATGTCACGAACTGTCTTGAGCTCTTGCAGCACAAAGGCTTCTGGCACTGTTGTTTTTGCTCGGTCACCCACCCCACCCTTTCCTCACCAAGGTTGCCAAGTTCACCTTCCTGAACCGTATGTCAGTGTCCACATTCTCAGGAGCAGCTGCTTCTCGGACAACTCTACACTTACTCGAGTGCTTTCTTTTTTGTTGGACATTCCCTCCTTCCATTGTCCACTCATGCAAGTCTCAGATGGGGTTATTTCTGGGAGAAAAAGCAGTGCAGTGACATGCTTCGCTGTCTGCTCAAGTGCCTGACACAGACAGGGACCCAGCAGCACGGACGTGCGAGGAGTGGTGTGGCTGCGTGGGCTGTGGTGCATGTGTGCACTCTGGGCAGTGACCTGTCTGTGGGGCACTGCTCTTAGTTAACCCAGTTGGGATTTACACCACCCTGCCAGGGGATTAAACTACAGTAACTGAAATTCACAGCAAAACTACACAAAGCAGACAATTTAAATTGTAAATATGCTAAGTGATTTTATACTCAGTAAAATGGATTAGGGTCAGTGTGTTCTGTTTTTGAAGAGTTGGATTCCTACTAAGAGGGAAAAGGTACACCAGGCTTTCAGTCTGAACAGAATTCTTAGAAAGCAGAAGAATGGGGTAGGGTGGATGGGATGGGGAAGCTGAGCCTTCTGAATGGGTGAGGAAAGCCAGAACCTGGATGGTCACACTTTTATCAGACCCCTTTGTGGATCTCTGACTCCTGCGTGACAATGTACCACAGCGATATGAAGCTAGCATGTAATTCCAATACTGAATTTCTTGTGAACAGAGCTGGATCCCCAAGTTAGAAAAGAGTATTTTAAATGCTGTATCTTTAAAATCCTTTTGCTTTTAGCTGGGCATGGGGGCACGGGTATGAGGCAGGAGGGTCACCTGAGTCCAGGAACTCAAAGTATAGGCCACAAAGCAAGATCCCATGTTAAAAGGCAAAATCATTTAAAAAAAACAAATGCTTTCTGTGTATCTCAGGCAAGGGGCTAGAAGCTGTGGGACAGTGGTGAGTGTGACGGCTGTGGGGTGTGCTCTCATAGGCCTCAGTCAGTGGGGGCAGGCATTAAGGCACAAATAAAGGGCAGCAAGAGCGGAAAGGACTACGAAGGCAAAGTCCTGGCACTGGATGTGAAATGGCAGCTGAGGCTGTGTGGTTGGGGTAAAAGGAGAAGCTCTGCTTCAGCTGAGACCAAAGCAGTGGCTGAAGTCTTAAGAGAGTGAAGGGAAAAAAGTTAAAAGAGAAACGGGCGGGCATGGGGGCAGACCCTGTGCCTTAGGAGGCTCCTAGGCAGCTCTGAGGGGTGCTGAGTCAGTGGAAGCACAGGTGGATGAAGCCATAGATAGGCCAGGATGGGGTCATGCCGGCTGGAAGTGAGCCTAGGAACTTTGGAAAAGCACCACAGCCTGAGCAGAAGTGTGACGTGACGTAGTTCACACATATTCAAGAGGATTTCTTGCTATATATGAAAGGTATGGCCATTATCATCAGCAAGACAATGAAGCATTCATTTTCTTTTTGAGACAAGGTCTTGCTATAAGTTCAGGCTGGACGTGAACTCATGATTTAGCTCAGGCCAGCCTCCAATTACTGAGGGCAATTTACTTATGATAAGACACATCCAGTCACATCAGCAGACTGAGAATCTGCAGCACACCCCACAAGTTTCCTTGCGACCAGCATCTTACCACCCTCCACGCTGATCTACCTTCTGCAACTACAGCTTCAATTTTGTTTCTAAAACTACACATATGGAATCACACACTGTGTACTGCTTTGTGTCTGTTCTCTTTCCCTTGGCATAATGACTCAGGCGTATTCATGTTTTACACATTGTAGAACTTTTCAGAGACAGAGAGCAGCCTCATGGTTGGCTACACCACAATCTGTCCATCCATTTATCTGCTCTGGGCACGTGAATTGTCAAGTTTTTGGTTATGATCACTTGCACCTTTGTAAGTGAATGTTTTAGCTTCTCTTTTAAGTTTTAACTTTTCTTCAGTAAACATCTTGGAGTAGAACTGGCAAGTGAACACTTAGTTTTATGAGACAAGGTAAGCCGGGCCATGGTATCACACGCCTATAATCCCAGCACTTGGGAGGCTGAGGCAGGAGGATTGGTGCAAGTTCAAGACTTGCCTGGGTTACAAAAAGTGAGCTCAAGGCCAGCCTGAACTGCATAGCAAAGTCTCAAAAAGACAGAAAAAAAAAAAAAAAAAGAGGAGAGAGAGAGAGAGAGAGAGAGAGAGAGAGAGAGAGAGAGATGCTAATTTTTCCAAAGGGACTCACACAACTTTATACTCCTACGAGCAATGCACAGGAATTCCAACTTGCTCCAGGTCTTTGCTAACATGTTTTGTCAGTATCTTGAATTTTAACCATTCCCTCACATGTTTAGGGGTGTGTCACTCTAATCTGACGGCTAGTGGCACTATGCAGCCTTTATGTATTGGTCCTTCATAAGCAGTCTTCTGTGAATGCTGGTTCAATTTTCCCAGCTCAAATTTCTTCCTTTGCTCATGGTACTCAGGATTTAACCCAGGTTCTCACGCATGTCAGATATGTGCTTACATGTATTTTAAAAAATATATTTTGTATGCAAATCCACTATCAAATATGTTTTATAAATATCTTTCCTTGGTTTGTAGTTTTGGTTTTCAGACACTTTTCAAAGAGCACAAAAATCTTAAATTCTGATGTGGTCTAATTAGTTTGCCTCTCTCATAGTTTGGATTGAGTCCTCTTTTTAAAAAACTCCTTTCTTGGGGCTGGGATTTGGCTCAGCAGTAGAATGCTTGCCTAGCAAGCTGGAAGCCCTGGGTTCCATGCTCAGCACCAAAAACAAAGAATACCCCCCCCCCAATTATTTCTTTATAGCAAGTTTCTAGAACTACCACATAGCAAATTTCTAAACATTTTCTTTCAGAAGTGTTATAGTTTAGGATTTAACATTTAATTCTACATTCTTTTTTTTTTTTTTTTCTTTTTCTTTTTGAGACAGGGTCTCACTATGCAGTTGAGACTGGCCTTGAGCTCACTTTTGTAGCCCAGGCTGGTCTCAAACTTGCACCAGTCCTCCTGCCTCAGCCTCCCAAGTGCTGGGATTACAGGCGTGAGCCACCATGCCAGGCAAAGTAGCCTTCTACATCCATTTTTAGTTGACATAAAGTTAGAGGTTTATTTTGGCATATACAGATACCCAAATGGTCTACTTCTATTGTTAAACATAAGTTTTCCTACAGAATAAGTTTTCCTACAGCTCGGATGTTTGCTGAAAGCCAACCAATTATTCTGCACTTATTTCTATATTCTGCTTAGTTCTGCTCTATTTTAGGCTTCATGAGCCTCATAGGATGCCTGTGTACATTCCGCACTTTTTAGTTTCTGTGGCATCACAACTGATCCCAGGGTCTCACACATGCTGAACAAGCACTTACACCACAGAGCTACATCCCTAGCACTCTTCTCCTTTGAACTAGACTATTTTACTGCATTTTATGTTTGTGGTACTAGGGATTGAACTCAGGACCTTGTGTTGCCAGGGACACTCTTATTCCACTGAGCTATCTCCCTGGCCCTTGAACTGGACTTTAAAAATGCAAAACTACTCTTTGTTCACTGGCTGCATAAAAACAAGTTGTAGCCCCCAGTTTTCTGACCCTTGCTTTCTATGTCTATCCATACATCAAAATACACTGTCTGGAATAAGTATCCTAACTTTTATCCATTTCCTCAAAATTCTTATGGCTACTGTAGGATATTTATATTTCTATATATATTTTAGAATCAGCCTATCAACTTCTACAACGAAATGGCTAGAATTCTCCTTGCAGATGCATTACATCTATTTATCAAGCTAAGGAGAACTGTGCCCCCAGTAGTACTCTGACTCAGGAACATGGCGCACTGTTGTACTCATTCAGGTCTTCAGCTTCTCACTGCCTATGGAATTCAGAGTACACATTTTGTACACATTTTGTTAAGTAGACCCCCAGTATTTCTTGATATTCTAAATGATTTCTTAATCTTGTTATCTACTTTTTCTTCCTGGTAGATAAAGATACAATGGATTTCTGCATATTGAGGATGTGTTCCTGCTAAATGTAAATGAGATACCAATTCACACCCATAGGATGGTCATAACAAAGGCAATAAAAATACTGATTAAGGGTGCAGAGAAACCAAAACCCTGACACACTGCCAGTAAGGGTATAAATGGTTCAGCTGCTCTGGAATATAACAGGTTTTTATGAAGTTAAGTATGAATTTGTCTCAGCAACCCAGTGATTCCAGTCCTATAGATATGTACCCCAAAAAACTGAAAACATCTACACAAGGCCTCCCATGAAAGTATTTATAGAACTATTACTTCAAAAGTGGAGACAATGTCTATTAACTAGTAAACAAAACAAAATGTTATATCCATACAATTGAACACTAGCTTAGCAATAAAAAATAAAATTGATAAATGCTAAATAGTAGATAAACTTCAAAAATGGTATGTACATAACATAAGGGAAGCCTGACCCAACACACTATATATTGCATTGTTACATTTATACTGGGTGTCCAGAAAATCAAGTTATAGAAGCAGGAGATTAATCAGTGCCAGGTGTCCAGAATACAAATGGTACAGGGGATTTTTCTGGGATGCTGGAAATGATCTAAAGCTGGATTGTGGTACTAATGTACAACTCTATATATTTACAATTTAATGACTGAATTATACATGAGTGAATTTTATGTAACATAAGTTATACCTGAATAAAGCTGCTAAAGAACACTTATGTTGGGTGAATAGTGAATCTGCAGACTATTACTTAGTACTTAGACCTTATGTTAATGTAAATGTATATCCACATATAGTTACATGTAAGCATATTATATTGTATAACCTGAGTACATGTGTTAGGTAAACAGTATTTTAAATTAATTAATTAATTAATTTATTTATTTATTTATTTTTGCAAGACTGGGGTTCAAACTCATGACCTTGTACTTGCCAGGCTATCTCCCCATCCCCTAATTTTTATTTTTTAGGGATGGTCTTCTTAAAACAATTTTTTTTTGTGTGTGTGGCCAGCTCGCCTCACTCTGGGGGTGGGGCTGGCATGGCATGTGGTGCTGGGGATTGAACTGTGGCCCCTGCGCCTGCCTAAATTTGCCTACGCAGGCACTTTAGACCACTGAGCTATCTTGCTGGCCCCAGTTATCAGCTGTGGCCTAGTCAAAGACCGCAATCAGCCTGCAGTCAGGCTATGACCTGGCAGCTAAGGCAGGTATGCCATGTGCTAGCAGAGCAGGCAGGGCCACTACACGATTAGGAATGGATTGCAATGGTTTTCAAGCCTAGGCAGCTGCTTTAGGAACTTGGATGGCTGGGGACAAACAAGTCAGTCCTATTATACAGACTAGATACACCCCCAAGGTCACACACTGGCTATACTGCAGAGGATGGCTATGAGAATATTTACAGTGCTTCAAGGAAAAAACAAACACGTGACTAAACATTAACATCTGTCCATTTTGGGTGGTAGGTAGACGGGATTTCTCTGAATTATTTTGTACTTTCCTTTCAATGAAAAACCAACTAAAATAAACCCCAAACCAAAAAAGCAAATGTAAATGATTACCTAGTTCCTTCATTAATTTTAATTCCTCTATGGCTTTAATTCGAATATCAAACACCACCTAAAATAGAGAAATAAACTAATGACTGTGTTTAAGCTGAATGGGAAGAGATGCAAACGAAGACTGTCCGTGTGTGTACATACAGATCGTTTGAGATACTAGTTACCTGACGCTGGCTTCTGCCTAGCTGAACAAGCCCCGTCCACCCCACCACTGAAATTTTCCTATAAAGGCAAAAGCAAAACCAAAACTGAGAATAGATTTTAACAGTTAAGTTTTTAATCAAGTTGGTGTTAACTGGGACAAAAAGGAAACCTATAATAAAGTACTATAAGTAATCACATTCTTCTATGCTAGGGGCAACAGACTTGTGCGCCAAAAAGGATAATACAAAAATCTCTCATACCAATCTTAAGACCACTATAGTTTCTATTTAAATTATTTTTATCTTGTTTTATATTTTTAGGGAAGGGTCTACAGGATATTCAGGGTCTCACTACTAGATCAGACTTAGTGATCTGCCTGTTTACAGCCTCCCCAGAGCTGGGATTACAGGTGCACGTCACCATGCCCAGTCTTAATTGCTGTCTCAGTGTGGCAGAACTGGGGATTGAGCCCCTAGCCCCTACGCTAGCTTGTAGGCACTTGAATCCACTGAGCTATTTGGCCAGCCCCTATTTAAATTGTTTTATATTATGGCCAGCTCAGCCTGCCCTGAGAACGGGGCTGGTGCAGCCTGTGGTACCAGGGATCAGACTGCAGTCCCTGTAGTTGACTAAGCTTGCCTAAGCAGGTGCTTTAGAACGTTGGGCCATCTCGCCGGCCCCTTAAATTATTTTAAATTGTCTTCTTTTTAAAGCTGAACTGAGGCTAATTTCATCTAAAGCATAAAATGCTGGAAGTTTAGGGCTAGCACTGTGAGAGGCCTCTACTCTTACCTCCCACTGGTAACCCTTGATACCAAAAGAAAGTAGGCTGCAGTGGGAAGTGACTTCCACAGCCTCTGTCCAGGGTCAGGGCTGTCTCCAGAGCTCACTGGCTTTCCTCCTGTTCCAGCAAACACGAACCCCCCCCTCAATAAGTTATAATGTTGATTTAAAAGAAAACACTCTAGTTTCTTCTCATTTGTATAGGAAAAAGACAATCTCCTGTGAACATTTAAGTATAAAAAGGTATTTCCTAAGATACAGTTTAGGGAAGTAGTCAGTATGACAGTCTTCAAGTGAAGCATTAGAGGAATCTCTGTAAAAGCAGTTGGCTGCAGTTAACAGCACAGAATATAATTTATAGCAATTTAAGATAAACTTAAAAAACCACAAAAATAACACATACACACATATGTACACATATGTGCACCCATTTAAAAAAATAAGACGCAAAAGATCCACAAAAATAGCGTATTTATCAAAGCCAGAGAAGTCCATGAACAAAATAAATAACTGCCACATTCTCATTCTGGGTTTTGGTGTTAAAAATTTTTTGAAGCAGGTCAAGGACTGATAAAAAACAGTAACCCAGCACCTGCTTAAGCAGAGTCCTGGCGTGCTGTGCTGACTCCCACCTCCTGGGCAAACTGAGATGGTGACTGCGAGTGGGTGTGGTGGGAGGCTGAAAACAGAACAACTGCCACACAGTAAGACCCTGTAGACCCTGTACTAAATACAAAAAGCAATGACCCAAAGTTAAGAAGTGGATTTTCCTAAGGTTCAGAAGCCTGCTGACACAAATATTCCAAAAGACTAATGTTTTGCTTTCTAAATATAAATTCTGTTAACTTAGAAACACTAGCTGGACATTAAGGTCTACTCACTGTATTAACAGCTGCTGGTATCCTAACTTGCTTTTCTTCAGATTCTAACTGGCATAAATTTTTAACTTCGAGCCAATCAATCTCATTCATACCAGTGATCCAATTCTTTCCTTGGTGCAGCAGACTGTGGGTAAAAAGACATTAAAAATTCTTAGAGAGCTCACCCAGTATATATGAGGCTCTGGTTTCAAACCCTAGCACTATGAACTAAAACAAAACAAGCTTTTATGCATCAGAAAACCAATTCTTTTCCTTAGGTGCCATTTCCAAAACTCTGTGTCCCACAAAGTAACTAAATAAAGTTCCCCATATTCTATGGCATCATCTTTTTTTTTTTTTTTTTAATTTTATTTATTTATTTTTTTCTTGTTTCAAACCTTTGTTTGTTTATTCACTCATTTTTATGGCTGGCTCAGCCCGCCCCGAGGGTAGGGTTGGCGCAGCATGTGGTGCCGGGGATTGAACCGCGGTCCCTGAAGCCACCCAAGTCTTCCCATGCAGGCGCTTTAGACCACTGAGCCATCCCGCCAGGCCCCTCTATGGCATCATCTTTATAAAAGTCAGCTGTCTTTACAGGGATAAGTTACGCAGTAGTCCACAGTTTATATTCAGGACACCAAGTAAGCTTTGACTTAGGTCAAAAATCTGCTGCCATGATTTTTAGGAAGTGCTGTACCTAAGCAACCAAGAGCTGGCTTCTACCTGCACATGGGAATCCCCATGGGAGCTTTAAACAGAGTGCCAAGGCCTAGGGGCTGCGGTGGCACATACCTACATTCCCAGAATGCAGGAGGTTGAGGCAGGAAGATCGCCTCAAGTCCAAGGCTAGCCTGTAATATAGTGAGACCTGTCTTAAAAAATCACCCCCATCCTTTCCCCACAAAAAAAGAGTACCAGGGCTCACTTCTCAGGATTTGAATTTAGTTTTCCAATAGGACATACATGTATAGCTCTACAGACTGTACCTAAGTGCTATACCCAAGGAGTCACGCATCATTTACATCATAGACTTGTAGTTTCATTGAAGAGTTTTATGTTAGCAGTAGTTATCTTTTGAAGGATTTTTCTATCTTCTTGATTTCAGTTTTGGTAATTCACATGTATCAAGGAATCTGTCCATTTCTTCTGCATTTTCCATCTTATTAGAACACAAGTTCTCGGGCTGGCAAGATGGCTCAGTGTGGGGCCAGGGAGATAGCTCTGTGGCACAAGTGCCTGCCTGGCAAGTGCAAGGTTGTGAGTTCAAACCAGGGTCCCGCAAAAAAAAAAACAAAAAGATGGCTCAGTGGTCTGAAGTGGCTGCTTAGGAAAGCTTAGGCAACTGCAGGGACTGTGGTTTGATCCCTGGCACACCAGCCTTACCCCCAGGGCAGGCTCAGCTGGCAATAATAATAATAATAATAATAATAATAATAATAAGAAGAAGAAGAAGAAGAAGAAGAACAACAACAACAACAGAACACAAGTTCTCAAAGTAGGTGTAGACGATCTGGATTTCTGCAGGGTTCATTATAATTTCATGCTTTTTATTCTAGTGATTTTTTTTTTTTTTTTTTTTTTTTTTTTTTTTTTTTTTTTTTTTTTTTTTTTTTTTTTTTTTTTTTTTTTTTTTTTTTTTTTTGGTAGGACCAGGGTTCGAACTCACGACCTTGCACTTGCCCAGCAGGCACTTGTGCCTCGGAGCTATCTCCCCAGCCCCCATGCTTTTTATTCTTAGTTACATGGATTTCAGCCTTCAACCTTTTTTTGATAAGGTTGGCTAAGGATTTATTGATTTTACTTAAACTTTCAAAGAACCAATCTTTTGATTCACTGATTCTTTGTATTGTTTTTTTTTTTTTTTTTAGTTTCCAATGCATGAATTGCTGCCTTGATGTTTATAATTTCCAAAGCTCTTACAAGCTTTGAACTTCGTCGGCTCTTCTTTTTCTAGAAGTGTGAGGTTCAACATTAAATTGTTTATTTGTACTTGCTGTTTTCCTGACATGCTGTTCACTACTATACACTTCCCTCTTAGAACTGCTTTCATTGTATCCCGTAAGTTCTGGTATGTTGTGCTGTTGTTAGCCATTTAAGTGTGCAAGCTGTATACTTTCAGCTGTGACCCATTAGTTATTCAGGAGTGTTAATTAATTCCCATGTGTTTATGAAATTCTTGTGGTTTCTTTTGCTATTGATTCCCAATTTCATTGCACTTAGGTCTGATAACATGCAGGGGATAATCCCTTTGCACTTACTTAACCATGTTCTATGAGTATGAAGGGTTAACATAAAACTAATGTGGTGAGTTACTGTAAAACTAAATATAAAAAATTACTCTGCTCAATTTTCTGTGACCCTGCTTCCTTGTAAGACTTCAAGGAAGCTTATCATCAGTAGTCTAAGGTTTCTCAGAATAGACCTATAAAATAAATCAAAGTAAAGGTCAAAATGTTTCTAACTGTATAAAACCAACTGAAAAGTGTTGCTATGGTAGTCAAGACCATGTGTACACAAACGTACATTACAAAAAAACTAAACAATGCTCCCAGAAAAAAAAAAATGTATGCTGAGTAATGGTCACGCTGTCTGTAACGATACTGTTCTATGTTAAATGACAAATTTGTTTGCCATACAGGATATAGTTTCTACCTTTAAAACTTCTATACTAGCCAGGCGTGGTGGCGCACACCTGTAATTCCAGCACTTGGGAGCCTGAGGCAGGAGGATCAATGTAAGTTTGAAACCACCCTGGGCTACAAAAGTGAGTCTTAAGGCCAGCCTGAACTGCATAGTGAGACCCTGTCTCAAAAAGACAAAAAATAAATAAATAAATTAAAAAAAAAAAAAAAAAACCTCTATATTTTTAAGGCTCCTGGCTATTTGTCCTCCCCTGTGTGAGTATGGTCAAGTGGTTCCAGGCCCTGCAATAAATGGCTCATAAATTTTAATATAAGATTCTGGTCTGGTTTCTATATTGAGAACCCATAACAATGAACTGGTATGTGGCGCTGTAGAATTCAGTAGTGAATCCATCAGGGTCTGGGGCTTTTTCTGGTTGGTAGGTTTTTCGTCTTCAATTTCATCAATTAATATTGGTATATTTAGGATTTTTATATGTTCTTGAGGCAGTAGAGTATCTTTTCTAACAAAAATTTTCCCACTGAGAGAAGCCCTATGGACTGGGTGACTTCTTCCTAATTCATACAGTGGCACTGACTAGGCTAGCAGAAGTCCTTTCTGGGAGTGACTATTACAGCCCTGAGACTAACTCTACTCTTCACCAGTTTCTCCAAGCTGCCAGCCCACTTCAAGGTACAATCTTAAGCATAATAAAGTTTTAAACACAGATATGCCCTGAAGACCACTCAGAACACTGGATGATGAGATGTTCACTGAGATAGTGAACACTTGCTATGTGGGAACACTAAATACCAATTATGTAGGTAATTCTTCTACATAATTCCCTCAAGCTCTATGAAGTCAGCCCTAGTTACTATCCCCATGTTGCAGAAATAACTGAACAGAGAGGGATGAAGAAACTGCCCAAGGCTGTTAGTAAGCAGAAAGCTGTGAAACAGCCCAGGAAGCTGGTTCTCAAGTCCTCACCCTGCCTCACTGGAGGCAGTCAGGGTCATCAGTATCACATAGCCTGAAACAAGCTCACAACATGGGGGGTTTGGGGAAGCAGGAAATAGCTACTCACCTACAAAGCAATGATGCTGAAAAGATAAAAGATAAAAACCTTCAAAAAGAAAGGCAGGGGCCTGGCAGGATGGCTCAGTGGCCTAAAGCGCCTGCTTGGGAAAGCTTGGGAGGCTTCAGGGACCGCGGTTCGATCCCCGACACCACATGCTGCGCCAGCCCTGCCCTCAGGACAGGCTGAGCCGGCCATAAAAATGAGTGAATAAACAAATAAAGATTCTGAAACAAGAATAAATAAAATTCTTAAAAAAAAAAAAAAAAAGAAAGACAAAACTAGTGGGTGCTACAGTGATCAATACTGCACAGCTGGAAATGGGATGCTGTCTGGGGTCTTTTCCTTCTTTTTATTTCCTACATTCTACTAGAAAGATTCCCTTCCATAATGGAATACAGAACAAATGTCATTATAAACAAGAAAGGGAAACACATGTCTGAAAAATGTGTCCAAAAGAGCAGCGGCCAGCAACTCAGCCCCCAAAGGCTCTGCTCAGTGTCCCAAGGCTATGGATTGGTCAGTGCTGACAACCTAAGGGCACTTGCAGTACCGGATAAGCAGAGACACAGTGTTCACTATGGCAGCGTGCAAGAGGGGCCACAATATCTGACACTGACTCTAAAATGTATTGCCACAGATATGGGTCACAACAGCAGGAAGGGACAGCAGGTGTGAGCTTTAAATGTGACTACAGGATTCAAGAGATCAGTACCTAAGTAGCTCCCTTATTTAGGCAGCTGGGAGGCTCTCAGGAGCCATATAAAGGACTTTTTTTTTTGTATTCAGGGCAGGGTTTACAGCAGGATGTTCATGGTCTCACTATGTAGATTGGATTTGTAGTGATTCTCCTGTTTACAGCCTCCCAAGTGCTGGGATTACAGGCACTCATCATCACGCCCAGTGTCAATGGCTATCTGGGCCTGCTTGCATCTGCCTAAGCAGGTGCTTTAATCTGCTGAACTATTTGGCCAGCCCTATAAAAGGATTATAAGGAAAAAAATGTATTGCCTTATGAGTTTAATAATCCAGAATAATTTAACTACGATCTTAATAACTGCATGAAGAATTTCAGAAATTTTTTTGCAAAAATATACCTTCAACTTATAATTGATTCTAATCAGCATTCATCTGATAGCGTTTGCTTTATACCTAGCCACTTTAGACTGCACCTCATTTATAAAACCAGGGAGTGTGTGCCTGGCAAGCACAAGCTAGGTCTTGAGTTTGATTCCTGGCACCAAAAACCAAAACAAGACAAAAATTAAAAAAGCAAAAACAAAAACAACCCAGGGATGCCTGTATTATTTTGTTACCACATTTACTTAAAAAAATGTCAGCCTAAAACAGTATTTAGAATAGCTAGAAAAAAAAAATTTAACTCTTACTATTCAAACAGCCTGCTGCAACATGTGTGCTGTAGGTTTGCCACCACTGACCTAGATGGTATTGTAACAGAAATAACTTCAAAAAATTCTTTTTCTTCTTTTAGTGAGTTACCTGTTAGCATCACTGTAAGAATCCTGAACTAAAACTGAGCTTCCATCTCTGAGACCATGCTCTTTGAATGTCCTTTGCATGTTTTCCTGGGAAATAGGGGTCCAGCTCTCTGCCCCTGCAGACTGGGCACTGTGTGTGAGGATGACACCCTCTGGGATGCCCAATGCTGTGAGCATGGTGCCCACTTGTGCATTGGCTGGAAAGACACGTGGAGACTCTACCAGCTGCCCATGCCTTCTGTGGTCATCGCCTGTCTCCAGATGAAGAATATGCAACAGCAAGGGCTCACAGTCAGCACCAGTTGGAATCTGGACACCACCAACCTGCAACAATATCCAGACAACCACCAGTGTGGTTGGCATTTGCCAAATTAACATCATAGCAAGGTGAAAGACTGCTCCAGGAGAACAACCTTCATTTCTTCCAAATAAAATAAAAATTTCTGAGTGCCTCTTAAATATCAGAGGATAACTTCAGGTTTCTTTTGAAAGTTTTCTTTCCTTTCTCAGGAGAGAAATCTGAGTGGAAGGTAGCGATTTATCAATCATCTGGGTGGTGACAAGGCCTTGAAAATATAGAAAGACCTGGGACAGGCACCAAGGGGCTGAGAAACTGCTTCTTACCCGAGAGCTCACTCTGTCCCTCCAAGTGCCACCACTACCAACTCGGCAGAGCTGATGGCAATGTTCTCAAGTTCTCATGATGGCCCTTAACAATGACTGCCTGGACTGAAATGTATGGGACATTTCAGCAGTTTTCTTTTTTGTCTTTTTGAGACAGGGTCTCGCTATGAAGTTGAGGCTGGTCCTGAGCTCACTTTGTAGCCCAGGCTGGTCTCGAACTTGCACCAATCCTCCTGCCTCAGCCTCCCGAGTGCTAGGATTACAGGCGTGAGCCACCATGCCCGGCTTTCAGCAGTTTTCTAATGTTAAGTTGCCTTCCCATACACAGGATAAAACTTCATTACAATGACTTAAAAAAAAATTATTATATTTCTTCTGTAATTTGTTCTTTTTACCTCCACTCCATTCCAAACAAAGATGTCTTCCCCATCAGCAATTCCAACTTCACACAATGTCAGTTCATTTCCTAGGAAAATGAAACTATTAGTAACACCATTCATCACAAACACCAGAAACAATTTAGCTAAAGAAGGAACGGGTATATTCAAGTTTTTTTATTTTATTACCATTTAATATTTTTTTTTGAAATTTTAATTTCCTGTTTTTTTAGATAAGGTCTTACTGTGCAGTTCAGGCCGACCTCAAACACAGTGATCTTCCTACCTTCCTTTCCCATGTGCTGGGATCACCGGTGTGCACCACCATGCCCAGCATCAGTTTTATTTTTACTTTAAAAGCTCAGTAGTTTTTGAGCATGGTAGCAGGATGAGTCAGTACAAAGGCCAACCTTAAGCAGAGCACACGCTATTATGACAGGCACCCCATGGTTCAGGTTCTCCCACCTGCCAGCATGTCAAGCCTCTAAGGTCAATTCCTCATTTATAAAATGTGGATAGAAGAATGTTTTACAAATCAAATGAAGGGCTGGTGAGACAGCTCAGCAGTCTAAAGTACCTGCTTAGGAAAGCTTAGGCAACTGCAGGGACTGCAGTTCGATCCCTGGTACCGCATGCTGCACCAGCCTCACCCCCAGGGTAGGTTGAGCTGGCCATAAGAAAAAAAAAAAAAAAAAAAAAAAAAAAAAAAGAGATAAATTAGCACAGAACAGCTATCACAGTATTTGGCATAGAGAAGCCTAAAATGTTACTAGTGTGTTAGGACTTATTAGATGTCCCAAAGCCACATGCACTCATAGGTGGGGCTTTGGGGCATGATGAGATCACAGATGTGTGATGCTGGCTGAGCCCATGGATGGGCTTAGCAGCATGCTGGGTGTGCGTGAAGGATTTTACTGAAGTGGGAAGGCCCTCCCTGGGTGTGGGTGGCACCAAACCATAGGCTTGTTGTTTGGATGGATAAAAAAAGGAAAAAAGGAAGGCTTCCTGCCTGCCTGGCCAGGGGCTATTATTTCTCTCCTGCCATGCCCCTCTGCCATAGAACCAGCAGACTGGCCTGAAACTCCTATAAACTGTGAGCTAAAGTAAGCCTTTCTTTCCCTAACTGGTGGGTGTTGGATACTTCGTTCCAGCCAACCAACAAATAATTAAAACATGGCATAGTTATCATTTTGAAATTTAAAGGAAAGAAGGCCTTAAATTTCCCATGTAATTTCCTTTGTTATAAAATCTGAAGCTGAGTTGGCAGAAAATTAAGCTGCATAAATACAATTCAAATGACTTCAAACTATATTGCTCAATAGTTGGTGGTAATATATTTTTAGTAAGGTAGCCCTAGATTCAGAAAATATAAAATGTTTCCCTGATAGGCAGGAAGATTTTACATATTATATAGATTAGATATAATATAAATGGGATGAATTATTTCCTTTAAAAATATATTATAATAAAGCTACATAGATAACAAGTGGCAATAGAGGAGAGGACTGGCAAAAAAGAAAGCCTGGGTGAGTCCCCAGAACATAAACTGAGTGGCTGTGCTCAGATTCCACTTACCATCAAGTGCCTGGTAAACATGAAGTCCTGCTGGAACACGCTTTGCAATGCTGAGAACCATGTCTCCTTCCCAAAAGTCTAACAGCTGAAGAGAATGCAACAAAAAGAACAGGAAAAAAATAACATGAACATAACTTTTCTAGGCTTAACAGGAATAGCTGGGCTGGGCGTGGCGGGGCAGGTCTGTAATCCCAGCACTTGGGAGGCTGAGGCAGGAGGATCAGTGTGAGTTCAAGACCAGCTCGGGGCTACAAAAGTGAGTTCAGGCCAGCCTGAACTGCATAGAGAGATCCTGTCTCAAAAAGACAAAAAACAAAACAAAGCAAAAAAGCTGGGCATGGCGGCACACCTCATCCCAGTACTCTGGATGGCTGCAGTAGGAGGAAAAGAAGGAGGGAGAGAAAGAGGTAAGGGAAGAGAAAGGGGGGGGGAGGAAGAGGAGGGGAGAGAGAGAGACAGACAGAGATGGAGAGAGAGAGATAGGCAGAGACTGATGTGCTCACTGTCTATCTCACACACTGGCTAGTGTCATCTAAGATAACTATTTGCAAAGATGTACACTTGAAACACTGGAAAGCACAGACAGGAGTGTTCATAAAACACCAATGAGTAAAGCCTCTCCAGTTTGAAATGTTGCACTAGACAGGCTCAGATCCCAACTACTGCTAGAACTGGCTAAGAAATGAACTTTTGCTACAGAAGTTCAGAAATAACAGATAATTTTAGATACTGATATCAACCTACCATTTAAAAAACATTCAAATCAAAGTTTAAAAATATGTTTTCTTTTCTTAGTATAAGAAAATAGGCTGGGGAGATAGCTCCGAGGCACAAGTGCCTGCTGGGCAAGTGCAAGGTCGTGAGTTCAAACCCTGGTCCCACAAAAAAAAAAAAAAAAGAAAATAAAAAGAAAGCAGGTAATTTGGGTGAGGGAGGATATGATTTTTCAGAAATTTCATTTAAGTTATTTCTGGGACAAACTCAAAAAAGCTTACATTTTCCATCTCCCTCTTCCTTTGTCAGGAGGTGGTGTAGGGTGGGTCCTAGAGCCAGTACTTAATAGGGCGCTCAGCACAAGCAACATTTGTGATTTTTTTTTTTTTTTTTTTTTTTTTTTGTCTTTTTGAGACAGGGTCTTCCTATGCAGTTGAGGCTGACCTTGAGCTCACCTTTGTAGCCCAGGCTGGTCTCGAACTCGCACCAATCCTCCTGCCTCAGCCTCCCAAGTGCTGGTATTACAGGCATGAGCCACCACGCCCAGCTAATATTTGTGATTTTTAAATTTTCATTTATTTCATCGTAAAAATGGAGTCAACTTGATCTCATGAAGTTAAAGAATTGCATAAGCTATATAAAGAGCTATAAGCAAAATAGAGCATTATTGTTTTTAATCACTGTAATTAAAACAGCTGGATCAATTATTTGGATAATAAGTGTTAAGAACAATGCGTTTGTTTTTACTTATAATAGGTATTTTCCTTAAGAATCTTGATAGGAGCCAGGAGCGGTGGCACATGCCTCCAACCCTACCAGGGAGACTGAGGTAGGAGGACTGTTTGGCACTAAAGACCAGCCTGGGCTATAACTAAACTCAAAGCCAACCTGAACTACACAGCAAGACCCTGTCTCAAAAAGATAACAATAAAAAAATTTTATTAGGGCAGTTCGTAGCGGTGCACACCTGAAATTTTAGTTATAGCAGGCTGAGGCAAGAGAGTTGAGAATTTGCAGCCAGTTCAGGAAATATAGTGAGACCCTGTGCAAAAATCAAATTAAGAAGAGGTCTAGGAGTATAGTTCAGAGGCAGAGGTTTGTTTGCCTAGCACATGTGAGGCCCTGTGTTCCATCCCTGACAGCAAAAAGCAGAAAAGAAAAGGCTGGATGTGACAATAAGCCTATAATCACAGCTACTCAAGAGGCTGAGGCAAGAAGATTACAAGTTCAAAGCTAGTCTGGACAAATCAGACATCCTGTCTCAAAACAAAATAAAAAGGGCTGGGTATGTAAAGGTCTTATCATAAATGCTAGTTTGCCCCAGAGAATACAGAACTACTTTGTCTAGTGGTTTGTGATTTTAAGCCATAGACTGAACTTTATCTTTTCATTCTCTTTGAAAAACAATTCTCTTTAATTTATTTCCCAAAAAAGACAACTTTATCTGCTTTGTGGTTCTCACACTAAAATGAACCTGGCCCGATTCTACTTGGAAAGCTGCTGGTAGGAGGGTCTGGCAAGCCTCCCTAGTGGGCTTCCTGATAAGGACAGATCGTTTATTCCCTGCTCTGTGTCCCAGCAGATGCAGGACTGTTCTTAGGCAGCTTTTTTTTTTTGGTCTTTTTTGAGACAGGGTCTTACTATGCAGTTCAGGCTGGCCTTGAGCTCACTTTTTTTTTTTTTTTTTTTTTTTTTTTTTTTT
>PVJA010005476.1:0-60643 GCA_004027025.1 Myocastor coypus
GTCTGGGCTGGAACAGGAAGTTAGTCGCGGGAACGCAGAGGCGGGGCAGAGGGGTGCAGGGAGCTTACCCGTGGCGTGTGAGCAGGCTCAGCTCCCAGCGGTGGGATTTGGGTCTGGGCTGGAACAGGGAGTTCTGCTTCTGGAATTTATAATTGATTATTGTGGAAATGGGTGCTGCCCCTCCCCAGCGGCAGGTGATTTGCATTTCAATGTAACGTAAGAAGAGAAGCTAGCTGCTTGAGCAGCTGCTAGCTCTCTCCCAGTGCTCTTTTTCTCTGCCCTTGGCCATAGAAGGTTGCCTTCTGCCATGTGCTTTGGACCTAGCCTAATATGGACTGAAATCCCCAGTAACTGTGAGCTAAATAAATCTTTCCTTCCCTAGTTTTGAGTGTTGGGTGTTTGTCTCAGTAATGAGAGAAGAGTAACTAAGACAGGGAAGGAACCCTACATTTACCTTTCCCACACTGGCTGCTGCCCACTTCTTAACTTTTTCATTTTTCTAAATGATAATAGCATTCTCCTAGGCATCTGAGCTGCAAATATTTGCAGTCTCTGAAGACTTGAGAAATAGCAATACCCATACAGGCCAACAAAAATTATCCAAAGACCTCTCTGCACAACTAGCTACTGATGCTGTTTGATTAAATTTCTTGCAATGCATGTTGTTTTACATGGCTGAGACTATATTGGGGATCATGGTAAGCCTGTGTTTTGCTTTTTTTGTTTGTTTTTGCTTAGCTTATATTATTGTAAGTATTTTTCCATGTCACAAAAGAATTCTTCAAGCAATAATACTAGGGAAAAGTATATTATTAGCAACTGATCTAGAATTCCTTTTAGGGAAAAACTTGCCTTTTTTTTTTTTTTTTTTTTTTTTTTTTGGAAAAAGGCTCTGGAGAGAGGCATGGGCAATAATTTTCATTTGCTCCAGCAATGAGAGATCCAAAGCACATTATCCAGGTCCTTGGTAGACCCTCACAACACAATAAACCACACCAAATCATGGAACACTTGAGGCAAACAGAAGCCTCACTGAAGCGGCCTGCATCAGGGCATAGCAGCAAGAAAAAATCCCTTGGAATGAAGCTTTTGGTGATGTACAAAATTAATGGGAAAGATTTGCATTTTTCATAAACCTTGGAACGGAGAATTAGGGCATGTTAATCAGGCAACTGAGAGGCTGCAGGGAGGGCCCCTCAGCTTGTATCAGGCTGGTGTTCACAGGTTTTTAAGGGTTGTTTGAAGTTCCACTGAACATCATTATCATGTAAATAACACCTTGAACAAGTTTGTATTTGGATTATCTCTTTGGACTTTGGGATCCTGAGGTCTCGCGGCACCAGCATATTTGAAGGAATGTGCTGTTAGGTTATTTAATGGTCTTTAAGACTGCCTGTGAATTCATGGCCCCAGAGGCTGCAGGGGCTGAGGTCCACATCTCTGTACATTTGCTGGCACCCCCGTGATTTAGGGTCTATCCATATACCAGAGCTGTCATGAAGCCCTTTGTGAGCTGCCCAGTGGAAATGAGCTAGCCCACCAGCTCTGCCATGGCTCACCTTCCCCTTCAGGGCAGGGATTGTGTTGTCTTATGTGACTGTTGCTGATATGGATACCTTCTCCTGACATCACCTCAGGAGCTAGAAGTTGTGCTCCCCTTAGGCTTGCTGTTCAATATTTGAGAAGAGGGAGAAGCCTATGTTTATTGAAAAGTGTGGGCAGGCCCTGCCATTAGGACTTTAGTTATTGTGATCCAGACTTAGAAGAAGATCAAGTCCAAAGAGATGTGATGTGTGATTCAGGACTGTATGGTCTCTGAGAGGTAAGAGGGTTGAGCAGTGCCGAGGCAGGAGCTGCATGAAGAAGGGTGAAAGTGTAGCAAGGAGTGCTTAGAGGAATGAAGGGGAGGGGTTGGCATCACCAGCAGTCAACAGGGACTCAGCAGAAGCCTCGAGGTGAGTCTCACTGTTTTCACTGCCAGAACCATAGTTGGGGCACACAGAGAAATGCAGACAGCAGGGGTTTCTGGCACCTGAGCTTGGTGCTGGCTACAGTGCTTATGATGATCCTGAGACAAGATAAATACAATGAGAGAAATGTGTGGGTTGGGTATAGAGATACCGTGGTGAATCTAGAACTGTCCAAGATACTCTGTCCTATCAATTTCCAACAGTTCCAATTTGGTGAATGAGTTTTAATGTTGAGGAAGCCTTTCATGATGTATTCCAGAGTGTTGTTTATGTTTCTATCTGGGCTGATAATTTTACATGTCCTGGAAGAAGTGACGGAAGCAGTTGGGTTATGAGATAGTGGGTCTGACTGCAAGCTGGGAGGACAATGGGTGCAGTAGAGGATGGAATTAGTGGGTAAGAATGGTTCCAATATGCCTTTCTGAAGGTCACATGTTGAAAACATAATCCCCTAATGTTCTTATGTGGTGAAGCCTTTGGGGGAGATAACTTGGATTAGATGAGCATGGGAGAGAATGGCCCACATGATAGCATTAGTGTCTGTATTAGAAGCAGACTTGAGCTGGCCTGGTCACGCTATCTCACTAACCTTTGTTCTCTGTGAGGTAATGATGTATCACAAAGGCTTTCATTAGGCCCTGAGCAGAGACCAGCACTATGATTTTTGGGCTTCTCAGTCTCTCGAAGCACAAACCAAATATGCTTCTGTTCTTTATAAATCACCCAGTTTCACCTACTTTGTTAGGGTAACAGAAAATGAATGAAGAAAGCTAGGCTAAACTTCATGAAATGGAATTTAACATGAATCCCTCTATAAAGGCATGTAAGTGCAGGGAGGGTGGCATAAGTTTCAAGTGATAAAATTTCTATGTACTGCTACATGTCAGGAAAAAATTTCCACTGTGTCACTGTCTATGTCTGGAAGATAGGAGGTGTTGGTCCTTCTGCAGAAGCCTCAGCATCCTCTAGAGCATGCCATGCAGATATGGGGCATGTCAGAGGAGTGGAGTAGCACAGTTCTGCCTTTCATAAGGAACGGTTGAAGGAAGAAGTTGATGTGAGAAGCAAAAGTTTCAGAGATGCTTGAGAGATAGTTTTAAATATCTGGAAAGATATCATTGGAAATGCACTGAACTCATTTTCTAGAGAGACAGTATGGTAGTGTTACAGCAGCTGGGGTTCCCATAGCTGGCCACAGTCATGTTGCCCATCTCACATACTCTCTTGCCTGTGATTTTGCCATTCTCCAGAAAAGAGGTAGGATTCAGTTGCCTCCCCTTGAATCTAGGCTTGCTCCGTGTCTTACTTTGATCTATAGTATTTGCTAGACATCTTCCTTTGCTGAATGCCTGTTTGGGGGCCCAACTGGTAATAAAAAGAAGTTTTATGCTTTGGTGAAAGACACATGGAACTTCCTAGATTAGAGTCTTTGTTTGAAGATTCAAGAAATGTGAGTGAAGGGCTGGGGATATAGTTTGGTGGCATATGTACCTTCCTGGCAAGTGCAAGGTCCTGAGTTTGATCCCCTCTACTGCATTAAAAAAAAGAGAAGGTTTGAGATAGAAATGTAAGCAGAACTATTCAGTGCCTCCAATCATGAGAGACCAGCTGCCATCATAAGTGACCTCAGTTGACACCTTGTGGTGCAGTGGATCTAGCCAACTGAGGCTAACAAAGTGTCTGACCCAGAAAACTTTGACCAATGTGATAGTTATGTTAAGTCACTGAGTTTTAGCATGGCATGTAAGTAGCTAAGAAAGAATAAACAAGATAGTGATTACAAAGGTAGATTGTAGAACCATGCTGCTTTGCTACTTGCTAGAAATTTATAGCAAATAATTTAGCTTCTTTGTGCCCATTTCCTGATCTATAAAGTGGGTGGGCTCAGCCTCACATGCTTCCTGTGGGGATTAAAGGATGGCATTATAGCTTGTGTCTAGATGTGCACCAAAGCCTCAGGCAGGCATATGGAGATGTCTCAGAGGTAGCTGGATCTAGAGTGTGTGACACTGGAATTTATTCATAGTGCAATCTAGGATCAAGAGGATGTGAGGACTACTGACCCTAAGTAGCCTGGACGAGACACAAAGTGAAAATTGCAGTGGTCATTCCTCTTGCCTGCTTTGCTACCTTCTGCCTGCCATAAATGGGTTCCCTCTGCACTGCCTGCCTGCTGTGTTACCCACACAGCAAACTGTAGAGTTGGACCAGACAATTATAGATTGAAACTTCTATAAACTAAAACAAAATAAAGCTATAGTTTTGGGCATTGGGTAGTTTGTCCCAGAAACCAGAAAAAAAATAACTAAGACAGATAGACTGAATGAGCATCATTTGAGCAGTCGCTGATCTATAGAAACTGTGAACTAGGTTAAAAGATAGAGGCTATGCAGATTTTTTAAAAAATCAGCTCTGAAAAAAAATCAGCTCTACTTTTTTAAAGTTTCCAGTGAAATTATCTAGTGGAGATATCCTGAGTATAGCCAAGTCCCCTTTCAGAAAGTTTCTCAGTTATAAATGGGTAGCTTCTTGCAGAATTTGGGGATAGTAGACTCAGTCTTGGCAGTCTATGTTTCCAAGAGACTGAGGGATAGTAGACTCAGTCTTGGCAGTCTGTGTTTCCAAGAGACTGAGGCTATGTTTAAGGGAGCTGGCACTCTATGTGCTTAACACACTTCTATAGAATTGACTTAAAAAGTTAGATATATTATAAAGAAGAACTCATTGAGCACAAGTGATTCAATTTTGAGATTGTCTGACATATTTTATGCAGCCTAATGTTTTCAACTCCATCATTAATTCTCCTGAAAACCTTTATAAAGTTAGCATTACCACTTCTGGAAGACAAAGGACTTGAAGAACCAGAGCCTTGTAACTTATTAATAATTTAATGAACTGGTGTGGTCCTTCCCACCTGTCAATTAAAGGCTGGAGCGTGAGGATCATGGCCCTCAGCCTCCCTGTTGAGCAGTGTGACATAGACACCTTTCAACATGCAAGGGCAAAAATGCACAGAAACGCAGCATGCCCCTCCCTCCTCTCTAGCTTCTGAGAACATGAAGAGCCAGCTCTGATGTGGTCGAGGCTGCTCAAGAAAAGAGGCGCTTCCCAGTTCTTCAAAAGGATGAGAGGAAAGTGAGGGTTGGAAATGAAATCATTTTTTTCTGCATGATCCCACAAAATATCCCCAAGCCCCTTACCAAGGACCCTGGGAGATAAACTCAGAGTCACTTGTAATTTGTCCCAGTGTTTCATTATCATGCCAGTCTAGGGCAGGGCATGAGATAGGCACAAAGAAGCAGGAGGGCAGGACTTCGGGGCTAGATGGGGCCAGCCCTGCTGGCTTCCTGTGCTGTTTGGTTTCTTCAGACTCAGCATCAAAGACACTGATCTTGGGCCTCTAAATGAGGACAGACGGAGCCAAGAAATGGGGACAGGTGGTCACTGCTACTCACTCTGAAGCCCCACATGGGGTATTTTAATAGTGTTCCCCATCTGTCTGACCTCAGGGGTTAATCCCTTCCTAATCTGAGCAGTAATAATTGGGTAATCAGACAAGACACTCCAAGCAGCCCAGGCCATAGCTTTGCTGTTCTTTTTGGCTACACTTGCATTCATTAGAGTGAAATACAGCGGACCTAGAAGCTTCCTGTTCAAGCTTCTTCTGCTAAGTGAAAGCAAATGCTTTTAAGAAATAATCATGTTTAGCAAGTACAGTCTTCTTTCTTGGGAGTAATTTGAGTCCTGCTCCCCAAGTATACAGAATGAGAGCTGCTAGGGGCAGATGACAGGGTCCCACTCCTTGCTACAAATGAAGCAAGACAGAATGAAAGAGAGGGCTCCACGGTTAGCTCGGGCTAATGAGCCCACTAGTGCAAGTCCAGGAAGCAGCCCAGAATAAATTCATCTGCTGAGCCTTCTGTTTTTTGAAACAAGTAACCTTGCTGGGGTGGATGGCAAGTGAATCATAAATAAAAGCTGCATGAAACCGGATCAGGGTCTTAACCTAAAGCCCAAGAAGAAAACCCAGTCGGTGGCTAGGATCTAGGATAGTAAGTAAGCCTGGCTATTTGGGGATTAACCCATCCTGGAGATAAACAGATTTATTTTTCTCAAGGGAGAAAAAGTAACATCCAGCTGGCCTAGCACCTGAAAAGGAACAAAAACATCTTCAGGCACGGAAGGCTTCGTTGGATGTATCTCCTGCTGCTGCCAAGGGCAGAGATGACGGTGGCTCCAGGGTCGCAGTCAGCATACAACAGACACTCGGAAATGCTGGCTGATTGAGTGAATGGTTGGCACGAAAGCCCTAACATGCTCTGAAGCTCGCAGTCCTCAAGTCAAGTAACTGGCCTGTCCCATCGGTTACTCAAATTCTTTGATATAGGGAGGATTTTTTTCTTTCCTTTTTGGATACAGGGCCTTTCTGTGTAGTTCAGGCTGGCCTTGAGTTCATTTACTTAGCCCAGGTTAGTCTCACAGGATTTATTCAGGAGTAAGAACAGGTGATTGAGGTTTCTCTAGCTCTTAGGGGGAGGTGGACACTGGAGCATGGAGCCCTGAGATTTAATAGCCTTGGGGATGCTGGGAGGTGGGTGGTGCCCTCTCAGCCCAGCTGTGTGCAGGCGTGCAGCAGATTCTGCTCACTGTCTGCCCTAAACTGTTCTCTCCTGCAGTAATAGAAATGTGGCCAGGTGCATGGTTAGAATGTACTCGCCACTGAGCCTCAAGTTGGAGGATGTCTGAGTCAACACTTTTAAGTAGTGGGCCTACTTCTCCCAGCATCCCTTGCTCTTTCTACGAGCTAAATGTGGATGGCAATAAAATTCCAAGGGAGACACAGAGGAGTAAAAGCTGGGACCATGAATGACTTCATGGAGGAGACCCATCTCTCTGACTTTAGTAGGTACATAGCACTGGTTAGGAGAAAGCTGTGGTCTGAATGTGTCCTCTGGAATCCACATGTTGGAGCCTTAAACTCCAAAGTGATGCTGTTAGGAGACAAGGCCTTGAGAAGGTAATGAGGCCGCAAGGGTGCGGCCCTCAGGAGTGGGATTAGTGCCCAAGGGAACATACACAGTGTAGAGACACCTAGAAGCTGCCATCTGTGAGCTGCAAAGCAAACCGTTACCAGACCTCAAATCTGCAGATACCTTGATCTTGGATTTTTAGAAAAATTACTTTTATTGGTACTTTTTTCGTATACATAACGATCCCATTCATTATAGCCAACTTGTAGGTATGCATAAAGTATCTTCATTCTTTTCTTCCCCATTCTTCTCCTCCCTTTCCTTTACAAAACTTTGTATTGTTTTCCTTCCATTCTTTTTTACGCTTTACTCCCATGCCCCATCCTCCCGCACTGTTTCCCATCTGAATGCCTCCTTGCCACCTAGGCTGGAGTACAGTCCTTGTAGTCCAAGTGGATGAAAACAGAGGTTGAAAACAGACTATGGCCTAGTTCTTGCTCGTTGTTCAGGCCCACAATCTCCCAAATGAGCACACAATGAAGGCTTAAGTAAATGACACAAACAAAGTGCTGTCAGGGCTCTAGGAGGATCCAAACCGCTCAGAGATTTTCTGGGGTTTAAGTCAGAGAACTTCTAAGGGTGGCCCATATGTATTAGCTTTTCAAACAAAGGAGTGGGATACTAAAGAAAATGCAGGAATCTGGGAGTACCTGAAAATCCCTCTAAGGACTTCTCCAAGTAATACATTATGTTAATTTAGGAGCACTGTGTTATCTCCAGGAAGCTCCTCACCACAGGAGTGAGAAGTCTGCAGCTCCAGTCTCCTTTGAGTTAATTGGGTTTGGAGCCAACAGTCCTCAGCTGTGGCCTTATCTTGTCCTTAGAGATGTCCCAACTTCACAGGCCAATACAGGCCTCAGTGGGGACCAGTACCTTATAGAGGTTCACTTTCTGAGTCCAGTCTGTTGCCCTGGGCCTTGGACAAACTAGAAGTAAACATGAAAAGCCAATTAGCTGATATTAAATCCTTCTCAGAGTCACTTCATAGTGGTCTCCATCAACAGAACTCTTCCGGGTCACTCACCAGGCTTTGGGGTCTGGCTAGCAAAATCCCAAGGAAAATAGTAAATTACCAAGGAAGATAGCCCACCTTGACTCAAAAGATCCTGGGAGAAGCAGCCCCAGAGGCAAACCTTCAACCTCTGTTCAAGGTGATGGACACTCAGCTGCCGTAGTCACATCACAGACAGGAAGGCCCACGTGTTTCCTTCTCAGAGCAGCCTCTTTTCCCTCCACATCAGAGCCAATTAACGGGTAGTGGATCCTGGAGTGTGATGATGCTTGGCACTGTGTGGAAAATGGTCTGAGTGTATGTGATGTATCGTGAAAATCTGCGAGGCAGAGAACACCTGGTGTCCCAGGCCCTACAGAGGGCCTGCAGAGGAGTGCATTAGTTGCACAATAATATCCAAGACACAGATAGCAGAAGGACATGTTCAGGGAATAGGCTTAGAATTACTGGAGCATCAACTATAAGAACAAGTAATTTGTACATTGTATGTGGGCTGTTAGGAGTTGTAGGGGCTAGAGGATAAGCGAATAAGTAGGCAGCGATACAGAAAAAATGACAAGGCTCAGCTACTAGAACTCAGAACACATTTTTGAAACCCACGGCAATATCTCAAGTGGCGGGGGAGTCTTTTGTTTGTTTGCAACTTTGAACTTTAGGAGCCATAATCTTCACCTAAGCAGTAAGGTTTTTTTTATTTTTTTGTTTGTTTGTTTTTGTTTTTTGAGCAGAACATATTTGAGAGAAAGAAAGCTCCTGTCCAAGAGAGAGACAGGAGGGTGGTCCTGAGTGGGTGTCCCCCTTTCTTTTCTTTCTTTCTTTCTTTCTTTCTTTCTTTCTTTCTTTCTTTCTTTCTTTCTTTCTTTCTTTCTTTCCTTCTTTCTTCCTTCTCTCTCTCTCTCTCTCTCTCTCTTTTTCTGTCTTTTTGAGACAGTCTCACTATGCAGTTCAGGCTGGCCTTGAGCTCACTTTTGCAGCACAGGCTGGTCTCGAACTTGCACTGATCCACCTCCCTCAGCCTTCCTTCTGAGTGCTGGGACTACAGGCATGCACCACACACCGAGTTCCATATTTATTTATTTTCATCTTTTTAAGACAGGGTCTATATAGTTCAGGCTGGCCTTGAGCTCACTTTGTATCCCAAGCTGGTCTCAAACTCGCAGCAATTCTCCTGCCTCAATACTCCCACTCCCCACCCCCAGGTGTGGGCCACCATGCTCAGTTTATATATGAATTTTAGTGTATGTGTGTTACTGCCCACTTAGGTTCATACTGTCAATTTTGCTCAGCACCAAAAGTTAAGTTTTAAAAGGTATATCATGGGTCGGGATGTAGTTTTATCTGCCATCCAGATGAGTTAAGACCCCAAGAGCTTGGGGAATGAAAGAAAAGAATTAAAGAAGAATGTGAAGAACAAGTCCCCTGAGGGCCTTGGAGGCCCTTCTTTGCTTTCCTTTTCATTCCTTGTTCTGAGAGTAACTATGGAAGGGCCCGGGGATACACACCTGAAGGTAAGTGTGAACAGCCTAGGCTTTGTTCTTGCTACTTCTAGAGCAGCGTGTCCAGCAACACATTCGTCCAATGAGCCCATTGCCAAGGCACACGTAGGACCCAGGGTGAGGTTGCCTTCAGAGTTTCTCCACATCAGTGAAATGTAAGACAAACAGGACCAGACTCCACCTGTCCTGGGCAGATCTGCTGAGCCTCAGGGGACTGGCTTGTCATAAACTCAAGGCTTATATTGTCCTTTGCTACCCATCTGTGAGGAATGAAGTTACCTCACACAGTTTGTTGTGGGAGTGTTCTGTTTCACCACACACATGCACATGGACTAATACTGGTGCATGGCACTGGAGAGATTTTTAGAGCCCTTTCTGAGTTGACTGTCCCCGAGTGTGAGAATCTGGTCTCTGGGGGTTGGAGTGGGGGGCTTTACTCCCTGCACTCTGTTTCCTCCACCCAGGTTGTCTGTGAAGTGCTGGGAGAAGTCACCCTGTTCCCCATGAACTTAGAAGTGGAAACTGACTATGCTTGGGGTTGCTAGAGGTAATTTCCCTCTCTCTCTCTCTCTCTCTCTCTCTCTCTCTCTCTCTCTCTCTCTCCCTCCCTCCCTCCCTTTCTTCCTCTTCTTTCTTTTTCACTCACTTGCTTTTGCACCAGGAATCAAACTTAGGGCCTCCTGCCTGCTAGGCATGTGTTGTACCGCTGAGCTACATTCCTAGATAGAACTGCAGAGCTGACAGGTTCTGCTAGAGCCTGGAACTCCTGTGGGTGTCACCAGGGTTGTCATGGCAGGAACAAGGGAGATCTTATGCTAAGGGGTCAGGGTCAACCCAGAGTGGCATGAAAAAAGGAGTATGTTCTCCCGTCTCATAAACAGAAGTGAAAGTGGCTAGGATATGGGGTAAGTGATTCCAGAAGGGCCTCAGGGTTGTGCTGAGTGGAATTCAAAGGGGAAGACAGTTGTTCCACAGCTGAAGTGGGGGTTGAGGAACGTGGGCAGAGAAGACCCAGTGCAGCTGGCCAGAGAGCTTCGTGCCTTGGTGCACACTGCTGAACTGGCTGGTGCATGGCGAGACTGCAACATAGACTGCATCCAGAAGCCGGTGTGGGGCAGAGTTTCTCTAAGATAGCAAAGGGACACCTGAGGGGCAGCTGCTTGGGCTCTCTCCACTGGATGCAGATGGATTCTGTGGCTCCTTCCAGACTCAGCCATGGATTCCTGGGCCTTGCCTCTTCCTTCCCAACTGTGGCCCTTGTCTTCAGCTGACTCCCACCCCTTGTCCGGCTGTCTTCTGGGGCTGCTATGCCCACACCCTAAGCCCTGGCATCCTGTGTGTATACCTGCTGCTATCTGACCTCATTCTGCCCTGCTTTTGGCTTCACTATACCTGCCTTGGTGCTGACAGCTGAAGAGATCTCATCCGGCTCTGCAGTCTGAGCCAGAGTATCTTTTAAGAGTGGCTCTAGCAAGATGAGAGCGAGCAGGAACAAAGGGAACAGTTGGGAGGAGCAGACTGGGGTGATGGTGTGAACCAATGTGTTTCTCAGGCTACTCTGGCTTGGGTGCAGTGGGAGGAGAACAGTTGGGGCCACAAACAGAGTTGCTCTTGTTTTTTTGCCTTCACCATAGTGTGAGAACTCTGGTTCCCCTCTCGTGTTTCTCCCAGACAGTCCTGGAGAAGGACCCAAAGGGGGTCACACTGTACTTGAACATCTGCACTTCTTGGCTGACACTTGTTTTCCCTCTTGTTTACCCTGGTTGGCAATGGTACTGCCCCATATCAATGGCAATGCCCACAGGGCCATCGTGATCCTGAGTTTTGCCAAGGGCCCACACCTACCGGCACAGCTGTGGGCACACTGAAGTCAGCAGAACTTGAGTTCAAGACCTGTAGCATTAGTGCCAAGGGCATTGGTGACTCTGCTAGGAGTGAAAGTGAGACAATGCTGGTACCATTGCTGGTGACAGTGCTTAGTAGGGGTTGAATTGTGTTTGTAAATCTGTTTCTTTCTTTTTTGGGGGGGTACTGGGCATTGAACTTCAGGTCCTTATGCTTGCCAGGCAAGCACTTATTCTACTGAGCTATTCCCCTGGCCTCTGAATTGTGTTTGAAAAGCTACCTGGAATCCTACTAGGTGACATTTGTGAAGAGGACCTTATTTAGTCTTTGCAAATGTACCTAAGATACAAATTCAAATGAGGTTATACCAGTGTATGGTGGGCCCTACAGCCAGTATTGCTTATTTCCCTATATGAGCAGGAGTAGTGTCCAGACAGACATGCAAGGGAGAAGAGCTTGCTGTGATAATGGAGGCAGGGGTGGGAATGCTCTGTACTATAGCCAAGGGGCACCAAAGCTTGATGGCAGCAGCCAGCAGCCAGGAGTCAGGCACGGAAGATTCTCCGTCATACCTGAAGTGGTGTTCGACCCCACAGCCACCTTGAGCTGACATGTCTGGCCAACAGAACAATGAGACAATGGCCTGGCAAGTGATTGTTGTTACGGCAGCTGCCAGAAACCGGACACACTACTGCTCTCCCAAAAGCTGCTGCCTGGCCGGGGAGGGGGGCGGGGGCTGGACCCACCAGGATTGTGCAGAAGTATTTTCTTCTGTATCTGCGATCCAAGTATAAACCCATAGAGGACCTAGAAGGCTGCAGATGAACCAGAGCTGCCTCCCTGAGCTTTTGATAGCTCCAGAGCTAGTGTGGGGACTCTGCTTCTTCCTAAGATGAGCTCTCTCTCCTCTGTGGTCTCAAGAGTATTCCAAGGTTAATGTGGAACATTATGAGTTGCGCTGGGCTTTTACACTGCACATTATTATTTTTTTTTTATTTTTTTCTTGTTTCAGAACCTTTGTTTGTTTATTCACTCATCCTTATGGCCGACACAGCCCACCCTGAGGGCAGGGCTGGCGCAGCATGTGGCGCCAGGGACCGAACCGCGGTCCTTGAAGCCGCCCAAGCCCTCTCAAGCAGGCGCTTTAGACCACTGAGCCATCCCGCCGGGCCCCTACACTGCACATTATAATCAGAAATGAATTTCTTTCTTGAATCAGCCTGTATATGGACAAGCTGTAAACCCACAATGAAAGCTGATATTTGGGAAATCCAGGAATCACAATATGCTTAAAGAAAATATAAAAACTTCAGTCTGCTAAGGACTGCTTGTGCTCAGATGTCTCCAGTCTGCATTTGCCTGTCTGCACCAGGATTTGTATCCTTGCCTCCCTGGGAGCAGGAAAGCACCAGCTACATCATGCCCTGGACTGGACTCCTCACAAGGATGGCCCACACAATTCCCTCCTGGCACTGGGCACTTCACATTGGTTTCAGCCTTGTGAGAATAAGGTCAGGCTTTGAACACAGGGCAGAGTTGACAGCAGGGAGCTGATGTGCTTGATATGTTCAGGGTCTCACTGGCATCACTGCTCCAGAGCTCACCTGGGAGGAGAGGCAGGAGGCAGTGGACAGGAGCAGGGAGCTGGACACACACACTGGGCTGCAGTTTGTACTAGTTTTCAGGTGGGCAGCACTGGTCTCAGCTCTAGTGTATCAGTGCCCAATCTTTTTTACTGAACAATATCCCTTCAAAGATCCAAGGCAAATATAGACTAAAGCCACAGATCTTTTAGTGGAGAATGTGGTGCTTTGCAGAGATCAATAGACAGCATGTACTGCCTCAAGGACTGTCCTTGCTCGGGCACTTCCACCTAAGAAAGAAAATTCACTGTGCAAACTTAGAACAGAGGTGGCTGCGACTCAGTGAGACACCCCAAACAGGAAATGGTATCACTAAGCTCTCAAACAATCCCTCTTTGTATTTCCCTTACCTTCTTTTTGTTTTAGTGTCCTCCTCCAGAAAGGCTGGCTGCCCAGAGACAAAAGCCTCTACTCCACAACAAAGGAGTTCTTGTGCCAAAAGAAGAAAGTTCACATGTGTCTCCCAGCCAAACTACTCACTGTTTATGTTTGTGAAGTACGGCACCATTTTGGAAATGCTATGGCCCAAAACATTTTCCCTCAGCCCCATTCTGTAGCCTGCCTGCCCTCTTCTTCTGTTCACTCTCTAAAGTGAGGCTGTGTGGGGGGAAAGAATAAAAGAGCTTATAAAAGCTAGAGTGCTCTGGTAAAATTATCTTCACTATCTTGTCCGTCTTTCAGAGAAAAGAAATTTCCATTTCTTCCCAGTGTGATTTCTGCTTTCCTTACCTTTAACTATGAAGAGCGATTTCAGACCCACATGGTTCCTGGCGAGGGTTTGGTGGCCTTTGACTTCAATCTGCCACCCAAGCCATGCTGCTCCTCCTCAGCTCTCCGGTTCTCCTCCTACATTCATTAGCCGATCTCACTCCCTCTTTCCAATAGGCCCAGAACCAGAGCCTTAGGTGGAAGACATGGGAGGTCCTTGCTCACACCATAGCTTCTAGAGCCAACTTCTCCCTAGACTCTGACAGGGCTTTCAGCTGATTGTTGGCTTCCTTTGACCCTGTCAAGGTCCAAGGACTCCTCACAAGGCACCTTCCCCAGACTGAAGGCTATTTTGTCCCTTTTTCTTGGCTTCCAAGTCATTGTCCCTAAGGGGTGACATCCATCCCAAAAACCTCTGCAATGTTCTCCCAGGGGCCTCAAGGATTCTCATATAAATTAGTGTCACATTGGCCTGTTCTCATAGGTGAGAGTTCCCTGCTGGTTAAGCAAGGCACCTTCCTCCAATTCTCAGATTCAGGGATAGAGAAGCAGAGGATTTTTATAGTTAATTTATT
The DNA here is from genome assembly GCA_004027025.1 of Myocastor coypus. Taxonomy (NCBI): domain Eukaryota; kingdom Metazoa; phylum Chordata; class Mammalia; order Rodentia; family Myocastoridae; genus Myocastor; species Myocastor coypus. The sequence goes on from PVJA010005476.1 coordinate 14,280, forward strand.
CTTCCCTGATCGCAATCATCAACTGACACACTTAAGTAGTAACCCACATATCAAAACAACTGGTGTGCCCTGTTGCATGGGGCTGGTCTTCTAATTGTCCACTGAAGGCAGTGAAGCAATAACAAATGAGTTTCTCTTTATAGTCCCTTACACTGGGTCTCTCTGTGGAGCAACTGGAACTCTATTCATCATGTCAAGTGGTCAGTTAGAATTGGGACAGGCCTCACTGTCTTAGCTTTATGTCTTGTTCAGGGAAGAAAGTCTGTTAATATTGGGAAAGAGCTGATAGGATTGGAATTCTGGGAATAAAATCCTTACCTAATCTCAAACTCACTGTTTTTTTTTTTTTTTAAACACATGCATACATATATAGAAAAAGGCAACATATTACAACTAATCCAAAGCATGAATGTGAACTAAGCACATTTCATGACTGCAGAAACCACAGTGGTCAACATCTGTGACCTGCAAAACTCCCACTTGAATATGTGGAGACTGGGATTTCTTAGCATAATGCGAGTAGCACATGACAAAAAAGAAGCTCACAAGCTAGAGTAAGCACTAGCCTAGCATGTGCAAGGCCCTGGGTTCTATCCCCAGCACCAAGAACAAAAAAACCCATTCAGGATGGGTAAGAAGAAATTCAGGATGAGTAAGAAAAAGACTATTTTGTCTGTACATACAAATATCTTGTGTAACTAATATTTAAGAAATAACATTAAAGAATAAACAAGATGTGAATTATGTATTGTGTATGTTTGTACATGCTTCTCCAAGTTTCTTCTGTTAATCTCTCAGCAGGAACACAGAAACAGATAACAAGGTATAACAACATCAGCCATCTTCACATCAGAGCACAGAAAATACCCTGCATATAGAGCTGTTTCTAAGGGTGAGGCTTTCCTTTACTTCACACTGGGTAGATGGGAACAGCCATCACCTCCCAAGCCCCCACCCTCACCCCTCAACTCCCCACCCTCTGGCTCTCATGGACTCTGCCAGGCTTGTCCTGCCCTGTAATGGAAGGAAGATCTCAGCCTGGGGGGGAATACAAGATGGGGCAGCAGCAGGGACTTCATAAAACCAGTCCCCAGTGGAAGAAAAAAGGGTAGACCCTGGGACACCAAGGCCCACCAATGGAGCAGATCTCAGTCTCCCAGGCTGTGTTCCCCATAAGTTCATCTATTGTGACCTTGATGGCCTGGGCAGTGACTTCCTGGAGTCCAGAAGCCCCTGGTTGCTGGAATCTGCAGTAAAAGGTATGGTTACCATGGAGGACCGGTCAGCCTCTACCCTATAGAGCTGTCACACCCGGTGGAAGGCACTGCTGAAAGTTACTAATTGGTATTGCTGACTGATTGATAGGTGATGATTTTAGAACAATCTGAAAGACAGGAACAAGAAAGGAACACAGAAAAGTCAGCCATGGATCAGACCCAAGTGGAAACACACACTGCATGCCTTCTGGGTTTAGTACCCAAATGTGGAGGACAGAGTAGGACTTGAAGACTGAAGGATCCAGGACACACCATAGAGGGAAGGACCGTCTGTTGTTGGGCTAAATGGCGCTGTCCTATCGGAGGGCATTTGGAGATCTACGATTGGGCGTCCAGAAGGAGCAAGTGGAGAGGAGGAATCTGAAGGTGAGCGAGTAGACGAAATTTGAATTCCATAATTGCAGCTTGAATTTCTGCCATCAGCTCGAGGCTGCGTTGCAGTCTTTTTCTACAAAGGAAACAAAAAGATTAGAAAACCAAAAACCCTCTGCAGCGTGGAGCCAGGGCGGATAGAAATGGGTTAGGGTATTATATAAGCCTTTGGAGGGAGGGGAGATGGTCTTTTATGTGCGTTCTTTTGCAGCAGCGGAGCTCAGCGGCAGGAGCGGCTCAGGTTGATTTAGAGCGCGAATGACAGTGGCCTGGCGCGAGCGCGCGGCTGACGACTGCGCGGGTCCGCTCAGTTTCCATGGAGACGGGCTGGAGCAGCGGCGGCGGGGCTGTCAGCGCGCGCGGCGGCGATCGCGCGTCCGCGGGGGTCTGCAGGAGGAAGGAGGAGGCCGAGGCCGGGACCCTCGCGGCAGACATGGACTTGCATTGTGATTGTGCCGCGGAAACGCCGGCCGCCGAGCCGCCGCCGTCGGGGAAGATTAATAAAGCTGCTTTCAAATTATTCAAGAAAAGGAAATCGGGTGGCACCATGCCCAGCATTTTTGGGGTCAAAAACAAAGGGGATGGGAAAAGCTCGGCTCCGACGACGGGGATGGTGAGGAGCAGGACCCACGACGGGCTGGCTGAGGTAGTGGTGCTCGAGGGGGGCAGGAAGGAGGAGCCGCGCGGGCCGGGCGACGCCGGCGGGGCTCGGCCGAATCCCGGGCCCCCCAGAGCCGCCGCGTCCGGCCTGGGCTCGCTGGCGCCCGGCTCCGTGGCTAAGTCCCACAGCTTCTTCTCCTTGCTGAAGAAGAACGGGAGGCCTGACCCCGGCAAGGGGGACCCCGCGGACGCCAGCAAGACAGCCGGCAAACAAAAGAGAGGGCTGAAAGGCATCTTCAGCAGCATGCGCTGGCACAGGAAGGACAAGCGCGGAGGCGAGGGGCCGAGGCCGGCGCGCGCGGCCGCCCCGGGGAGCTTGGTGCTGCCCGGCTCGCTCACCGCCAGCCTGGAGTGCGTCAAGGAGGAGCCGCCCCGCGCCCAGGATGCCCCGCGACACCCAGCAGGTGAGCTCGGAGGGGGACCGCAGGCGCCGGCCGCCGCCCAGCGCGCCCCGGAGGGCGAGGCCCCGAGCCCCGGGGGCGCCCAAGACAGCAGCCCGCGGGCAGAGGACGCGGCAGGGCACCGGGAGCCGGGAGCCGGCGAGGCGCACGCGGTGGTGGCCGAGGACGCTTCCAGGACAGGGGACGTTGCGCCAGAGACCGTCCCCCTGGCCGACTCCGAGGGCGGCAGCGCACGGGCGTCCACAGTCCCCGACCCTTCCTCTGTCGATCCACCCTCAGACCCATCGGCCGATCGTATTTGTTTGATGTTTTCTGACGTGACTTCACTGAAAAGCTTTGACTCTCTTACAGGCTGCGGAGATATTATTGCAGACCCCGAGGAGGAGGCAGGTCCCAGCTGTGACAAGCATGCCCCCGAGCCAGGCAAGCCAGTGCTGTCTAAAAAGACCCCTGGAGGCGTGGTGGCCTATCAAGGAGGAGGGGAGGAGATGGCCAGCCCAGATGGGGTGGACGACACCTATCTCCAGGAATTCTGGGACATGTTGTCCCAGACCGAGGGGCAAAGGCAAGGGCCCCAGGAGGCCGTGGCGGAGGTGGCCCAAGCCCCGGAAACCAAGGTGGTGCCTGAGACCTCCAAAGATGCCCGGGGTGCGGAGTCAACCAAGGACGCCTCCTCAGTCAAGCGCAGGAGAGTCCACAGGGTCCCCACCGAGCTGCGTCCGAAGGAGGAGCCCAGGCACTTGGAGAAGGAGCCCCAAGAAGGTGTTCCCAATAGTGACGAAGGCTACTGGGACTCCACCACGCCTGGCCCAGAGGAAGATAGTGCGAGCGGTGGGAAGAAGTCGGGCCTCCCCCGGGACAACGACAGCGGCGACGCGCTCTACGACCTCTACGCAGATCCCGACGCCAGCCCTGCCGGCCCCCCTGCCAGCGAGGAGACGGCCTACTTGTCCCGGTTGAAGCTGGTATCTCCAGGTACCATCACCTGTCCGCTGAGAACACCAGGCAGTTTACTGAAGGACTCGAAGATCCCTGTTAGCATCAAGCATCTCTCGAACGTTCCATCCAGCCACCCTGTTGCGCACCAGCAACCAGCCAAGAGTGAGTTACGCAGAACAAAAATACCAGTCTCCAAAGTGCTGGTCCGCAGGGTCAGCAACCGCGGCTTGGCTGGGACCACCCTCCGGGCAACAGCACTGCATGACAGTGTCAAAAAGTTGTGAGGTCTGGAGGCCTAGGTAGATGGGTGGCATGTCCAGGAATACAGCTTTTCCCTGGAAACCACTAAAGAAAGGGATTTAGAACTGTCCCTGCTCCTGAACCTGGACCACTGGGAACAGGGGCAGGATACTCCCAGGGAGTCAGATGCTTTGCCTGGAATTCTCTCAAGACAAGTCCCTGAGAATTATTTTTGAGCACATTTTTTCCCTCTTTTTACTTTTTTAAATATTTTTTTTCCTTTCTTTCATGCACTGAACACTCAGAAGTCACCTTCACTTGCCTTTGTAGAAAACAAGACAACCAAACCTAAGTTAGAATCATGCCAGGGTGCTGAGCTGTGTTAGTCAGAGGGCCTGGAGGAGCCATGGCTGACTACAGGAAGACCCCTTCCCCTCCCTCCATTCTTTTCTTTCCTTTCTGGGGGGCAGGGGAGGGGAAGACTGTATCACTGTGTGGAAACCACCTACAAAAACGGAAAGAGGCAGGTAATGACCTAGTGAGGGTATCAGGGATTGGCAGAAAAAGTCCCTAATTTCAGTTCTTAGGTATGCAAATAGGTAAAGATTTCCCCCTAGGAAAATACAGGAGGCTTTTAGTTTTGGTTTGTTGAGATCATTTGGGGGAGAAATAAAAGGCTTACAGAATAGGTTTTGTTTTGTGTTTTTGTTTTGGAACCTCCTGCCTCCACCTAGTGTAGAAATCAGGATCAGGGAATGATTTCACTAAATGCCAATAAACACAATCTTTTAGCATTTATAAACTCTATCTTTCTCATATGTAGATAATGCATATTTTACAGTTTATCCCACTTAACATTTTATAACCTGTCAGTAACCTAGAATTTACAATCTAGTCTTATAGCTAGACACGATGACTGTCCCCAAACCATCAAGATTCGTTTATGTACCATAACCTAAAGCAATGCTGGTTTTGGTTTTGGTTTATATGAAATCCCTAGGTTTTTCTTTCTTAAATCTATTGTGTGACTGTCCCAGAAGAATGGTTTTGCCTTGTTTTGGTTAAGAATCTGTTTCTTACCCCAAACCCTGGTTTTCAGTATCTTGAAATAGTTGAATCCAACTATTCCTCAGTGGCCCAACATGAGGGCCACACAGTGAAAAAAAAACAATAGAAAAAGTTTTCCCTGTCATTTTAATTTTGCTTCATAGATTTATGGCTGAGACAAGTGTGTCAACAATATATTGACAAGCTTATGTATTGTACATGCATTATAAAGTTTTTTTTTTTATAAAGAAATGGTGTCAATTATATGTATCTTTCTAATATTTCATCCGAAATGTTAACTTCCAAGAGGGCTATTATATGCCTTGGTAGTTTGAATGATAAAGTGAGGCAGTTCCTTGAATGCTGTTAGTGTCTAATGCTTAAATTAATATCTTTTTTGAAATATACGCCAATGTGTCTGAGCAAAAGGCCAGAGCTCCTGCTTAGAGGTAATTTATCACATCAGGAAGGCTTTATATATTCCAGTGATACCAAACATATGTAAATGACATAAACGCTTGGGCACTTCTCCTTTTCCAGAGGGACTACTGAGTAATGAGCTGTTGTTTTTCTTTTAAGTTTATTTTCTGTTGTGTAAAGGCATGAAGAAGGCTAGTTAGAATTTGAAAACCTATTTTAATGATATGAAGGAAGTAACAAAATACATGGGTGCTGAAGGAAAACAAATGGGAATCAATAACATAAAGCAGGCTATTCCTCCTTTTAAGTTTGCGATGATTCAATTAGAAGATGGGGTATATAGGTTTGCTGAATTTCTTCATGAGTCAGTTTAATAGCTTTTATTACATTGTCTCAGACTTTTAATGTTACTTCAAAGTAACATTTTAATAGTTAATTTCCTGTCTATACAGGAGGCCCTATGCGCAGGCAAAGCCTTAAGCATTCTGAACACACTACTAGAAATTCATTGGAATGTCTCAGACATGCTCATGTTCTTATCTGAGTGCAAACTAACAACAACAACAAAAACAAAAACAAACTATAGATATTTAGATTGAGAAATACTTTTAAAATTCTGTCCTTGAGAAAGAACTTTAAATTTGATTTAAAGCTGATAGCACAATGTAGACTCAAACTACAAAGAGAAAACATAAATTTTATGTCTAGCTGCAAAGAAAAGGATCTGTATTTTCTTCTTGTGCATTTTCCTGCCTGGATTCTATTTTTCATTGCAAGACTCCATTGCTGAGTTTTATTTATTCATTTGTTCAACTGTACAAGGAAGTTAAGAATACCTGAACTGATGATAGTATTATCTTAGTAAAGGCAATCTATTTCTAAAATACTAGGATAGGGGCCTAGCGGGATGGCTCAGTGGTCTAAAGCGCCTGCTTGGGGAAGCTTGGGCGGCTTCAGGGACTGCGGTTCGATCCCTGGCACCACATGCTGTGCCAGCCCTGCCCTCGGGGTAGGCTGAGCCAGCCATGAAAATGAGTGAATAAACAAACAAGGGTTCTGAAACAAGAAAAAATAAATAAATAAATAAAATAAAATAAAATACTAGGATAAATTATTTTTACTTTCACAATTTGGGAACTTATTTCATCATTTATACTGCTTTGCTGTCTTCTCTTTGGAAGTTAGAGAAAATATTAGCAAATTTTAATTTCTCCTATTAATTAACCCCAAACTTGCTTTGCTTTTTTCTTCTACATTTTCATGATTTTTAAACTCTATGTTTCTTGAAAATTGCACCCAAGCTAGTCAAATGAAGGACTCAGGCCATACAATAAGTGGCCTCCTCACTCAGTGGGACTCACCTCTGTGGCAGGAGGAATGGTATGTGGTCAGCCTTTTCTAAGAGAAAAGGTTGTGGTTGCTTTCTACTAAGAGCTACTTTGTCTCTGAGTTTATGAGATTGGTTTTCTAGAATTTACATGCCAATTGTTATTGATATGTTCTCTAATAACTGTATGAGGATTATACAGGCCTCTTTTTGCTGATTATTTAAAAGAAGGGTTACACATGAGCATACACCACCTTTCCTAATATGTATGAACCTAAAATTTGTGGATTAATGCCTTTTGGTTAAATAGATGCCCAAATCAGAGTCAGAAAAGCCAAGTCAATTGTTGGATCAGAAGTTATCAGTTTAATACTTCTCTACAAAGACAGTCAGACTTTAATATGTGCATCATTACACATATAATGCTACTGGAAACATCTGCTCTAGTTCTGGTGACCCATGGTGCTTTTATTCTTCTACTAGCACCAAGTGGAAGAGATTTTATATACTACATTTTAAATGATGACAAAAGAAAATGAGCTTTTATTGTTTCATTTAATAACACAAGGGAATATTACAAATGAGGGACTTTTAGGTACATTTTCCATAAATAATCTGCTTATTTAAGTACAAAGTGTTTAATCTAAAAAGGTGATGTCTTGCTAGATGTAGAGGTTTTATCTATTCATCTCAATAGTTGTCAAATATTTAAACAAACATGCTGTTAAGTGAATATAAAGATAGCCTTTCGATGGCACGTTATTTTTAAAAAAAGGCCAAAAATGAGTGTTAATATTTGAGCAACCTGAAAGTTTTCGTTATTTACATTTTTATAAGGTTAAATTTTGAAAGTCATGGTTTACTGTGAGCTTTGTGTAAAGAGATCAACTCTTGTAGCTTTCTGCCTCTCTTTTCATCCTAGTTGCTTGGTACCCTGGGATAGCAAGAATGGGACCTTGACATACCGTTATCATGTTTGGACCACAGTGACATGCTGAAATGTAGTCCTTGCTTGCTAGTAACTCCAAGTTTCTCTCTCGAAGTAGGAATACAAGGACTAGGCTCCCCACCATGCTCAAGTTCTGTTGAGACAGGTCCTAGGACACCCACATTTGCTTTGCTCCTCTTTTTACTGTTAAGAAATTCAAAAATGTAAAGCTACAGGACTGAGAATGTGGCTCAGCAGTAGAGTGCTGGCCTAGCCTTTGTGACACCTTGGGTTCAGTCCCCAGCACTGAAAATGAAACTATTGGAAAAAGTATCCCAGTTGCCTTTTCTTGCTACAAAGATCTCTCACAGGTTAAAGAGTAAGAGAAATCCAAATGCCTCAGCTAACCCACTCCCTCCTCTTGGCAGACTAAACGATGAATGTATTTCTCAAGATTAGAAATTTTTGATTCTTTACACAACAATATTTATAAAACAGTTTGGGACCAAAGAGCTACCAGGCCAGGCCAGTATCTTAGGGTGAGAAAGCAGAAGTCACACCCTGACTTCATAAAAATTACAAGGCTGCCATTGTCAGTGTAATAGCTCCCCAGGTGCTGTCCTGAGTTCGAGCCCTGTTGCTCTGAGCTATTGTGAAAGCTGTGGTGGAGGGCTTCTTAGGAGCCTTACCGCTGTAATCAGGGCTGAAAGGAGACAGTTTGTTTCAACAATAGCCACTTAGAAGGAATGTGATTATCTCACTGCAGATGATGTTTTTAGAGGGCAATTCAGAAGATTAGTTTCATAATTATAGAAAGGAGAACCTCCTTGAACTCAAAATAGGAAGATTAAAATAGCCATGAAGCCTCCAGTGCTGAAATGTTTCCCACTGATGTTTACCTGAATTCAGCACAACATGTATTTATGGAAAATATGCTATATACAGTACTTAAAAACCCATTCAGTGTGGGTCTCACATCTAGCTATGCCATAAGTGGATTTGCTTAATATTCATTAAAATCACTTATTTTACTGGTGTTAACTTTTTTTTGTATTTGTTGTTTATTGTTTGTGGAGAGCAACTGAGTGGGGCGAATGAAGCTATACAAATTCCTCTACAGATAGTAAGGATAACAAGAATTAAATTTGTTGAATGCCAACTATGCATTGGCACTGCTAGAAGACTTATACATATTTATTTAGTTCTCTTACTAGCCATAGGGGGTTGTGACATTATTTCCCTAGAATTACATTTAATTTGTCCTCCCCCCAACCTCCATATCTATCTCATCTGTCATCTCTGACTCTCTACATCTATCTCTTTTCCTATTTTCTTGGAAATGACTATAAATTCTTTACTGTCATTCAGGATTTAAGAGCTCAGGGCTGCTTGAGTCCTTAGCAGTTCGTGATCAGCAGGAAAAGCTAACCCTTGTCCATGGAGTTGACATGAATTTGATGCATAAGAGGATGGTGCTCGTGGACCCTCACAGGAAAACTGCCATGCTTCTGGAGTTGGACTGGTGGCTAACAGTTGGCCTTCTTCTGAGAGTAGCCCCTCCTTCTGTCGCTCTTTTCTGGGTGGGGACTAACGTGGAAAGTACAGACAGAAAACTCTTCTGTTGTCATGGTGATACATCTTCCCTGATAGGATTTCAGTCATTCCAAGCACACTGCTCTTGTCTTTCTACCTTAAGCCCAGTCTAGGCTTCTGCTGGGTGTGCTGTGCCTGTTGTTGATTTGCTTGTTTTGTTACTAAGTCATAGTAAGAATATTTAACATGAACTCTGCACTCTTGGTGGATTTTCAAGTGCACGACAGCATCGTTAGCTGCAGATCCACTGTTGCACTGCAGACCTTTAGAGTTACTCATCTTGGCACAACTGAAACTTTACCCCCATCCATCAGGAATTCCCCATTCCTCATCCCTTAACCCTTGAAAACCACTCTCTACCCCTTGATTCTATGAGTCTGACTGTTTTTGATGCCTCCTATGCGTGGAGTCATGCAATCTTTGTCCTTCTGTGGATGGCTCCTGTTACTGTGCATGAGGTCCTTCAGCCTCACCCGTATTGTATACTGCAGGATTGACTTCTTTTTTAAAGACTGAATAGTATTCTATTGTATGTCACATTGCTTCAATCCATGACTCTGTTGACCAGCATGTAGATTGTCTCTGTATCTTGACTATTGTGAATAGTGCTGTAGCAAACAAAGGAGTAGAAATATGTCTTCAAGATCTTGATTTCAATTATTTTGGATAAATACCCAGAAATGGGGTCACTGGGCAATTTCAGTTTTTATTTATTTAGGACACTGAGTACTGATTCCTATAGAGGCTACATCAGTTTACATTCCTACCACCAGTACACAAGGGCTCCAATTTCTTCATTCCTTCACTAACACTTGTTACCTGTGGTATTTGTTTACATGGTAGCCAACCAGGTTATCCTTTGCCTTGAGACAATTCTGAACTCCAAAAATAAGCACTTCTGTCTTTGAAAAGTGGTGCATCCTATATTCTGTCTAGGGCTACTGAATCTTGGTCTTTGTTTTTTGATTTAGTCATTAATTCAACTAATAGCTATTGAACACATTTTTGGATAATCACCATTGACGTGAGTATTTTATGTTTGATTCTAAAATTAGCATAAGCTCTGTGTTTACTACAGTGGCAGGAATGATGTTTTGTCCTTTATTTTACACTGTTATCCTTATTCTTCACAAGAACCAGGTGAAATATATTGGCTCCATTCTTCAGAGAAAGAAAATGATACTTAGAATGGTTTAATATTATCTGGGCCAAAACCATTAATTCAGTAACTAACCAGGGCAGAAACCACAAATCCTACTCTAGCTTATGCGATAGTGCTATAATGATAAATGTTCCAGTCATAAGGTTCAATTTTTGTATTACTTATTTTAAGTAAGAAACTGATCGAAGTTTGAACAATAAGAGTCAGATAAGAGTCAGGCTAGATTTTATGATGGTGGACACTAGGACAGTAATGACAACTTTAGCTAAAAGTGAACTTTAAATAAAAGTATTTGGTGGCCTTTAAAAAATCTAACACTAGAATTATTTATTCGAAATTACTAAGATTAATCTAAATTAATGAAATTGCTTAGATTACTAAATAATCTATGCCTATAGTTAGATCTTGGAATCTATTGGGTTTTTTTCCCACATAGGCCTATCAAAATTTTGAGCCAAATATTTGAGCCATATTCATAAATTATTTGAGACTTACATACTACCTGGCTTCACAATCGGATGACTGTTTTGTCAATAATATAGCCAGCAAAGTAATTTAAATGGTGAATTCAATACATTGCAACCTGTGTTTTTTTCTTTTTGACTCTATTAAGATGTATCAATATTTAAAGAAAATCAGTTTGAATTTGTATTGCTATCACAACTAATGAGATAATTTTATTGTCATATAGGCTCTATGCACCTGATCAATTTTTCTGACTTTGAAATCTCATTTTAGGAGAATTAGCAGAATAATTCAGTAACTGTTCATTGTATTACTTTGTAAGCTGGGGCAATTTTTGGAAACCATTCAATAACTGAATATAGTAATGTTTGGCTCTGTGTGAGAAGATACATTTCTAGTAACATGTAGCACTGGTTCTTATTATTTGAACATATTAAGTGTTCTCAGACACTTTCAGACCTGGACCATGTGATAAACTCAAGAAAAAATACTAAAAGTGGCGAGCCCAGTGGCATAGGGACGTAGAATAGATGCACAATAAATGCTTGTTAACATGCCATGGAAATGGTCTCAGGTAGCCTAAAGGGATTGGCAAAACCTCTCAGTCACACCTTTGTGACCATGTTGCATTCCTCCACAATACATTTATGTCTAAATAAAGAGAGGGAAACTAATAAAGCACCATTTAACACTTCATTGCCTGCAGGATAAATTTAACTGAAGATGGAGGAACCAATAGTGGTTAATTTCTTAATAATATCAGGGATGGTCTTGGAATTATAGACAAAATAAATTCCTGTCCTTTTCATTTGTCACCAGCTACCTGTCAGGCTCATTGTGAACTTCAGGTTTTGCCCAAGCTATTTATATGAAGTATCTCTGTGTAATATAAAGAATTGCAGGTTATTTGAAAATAGCAACAAAGACAACCCAAATGAAAAATTCCATTTCTATAATGAGTTTTCCTGAAAGTCAGGCATGTCATTGAGGACAAGCTTTGGGCTGTATTATTTTTGTGCACAGGAGGAAAGTTGTTAGTAGGTTTATAGATATTATTTTTGTAATAGATTGTTAAACTGCTGAAAGGCATCAAAATTGTCTCCTAGAACTAACTCTATGTTTTCAAAACTTGTTTTCAAAAAGGATTCTAAATGACAATAGTATCTCTTCTCCCTTCTCCACTCCAACGGTTTAATGGGATAGATGAATTCAATGTTTATATTTTTAAACTGTAAATATTTTATTTTGGGTATTTTGTATATTTGTTGATATAATTCCATTTTGTGCATATGTATCATTGTGCATGTTGCTGTTTTTGATAGTCACTCTTTTAATGAATGTAAAAAGCTTGGACTAATAGCACTTTTCTTGTTTGATTTGACCATCTTAACATGACTATAAATGCTGCCATTTAACTGTTGTGTATAATCCAGTCAATAAATTTTGTTGCTCCTTTGCATTTAAAGTGAATTCTGTGTTATCTGTCTCCCTAAGATCAATTTTATTTCTGAACTTTCCAATTTTTAGAAACTATACTAATGATGAGGGCAATAATGATGTGTTGTGTGCATGTGTGTATATATGCATAGTAGAAAGACCAACCGGAGGCCTGTATTTCTTCTCACACTTTACAAACAAAGGAAAAATTATTGTTAGATCTGGTCAGCTGCCTTTTGTAAAAGTTATTTGTGATTTAGACTCTTCTTTGGATCCTGGGCCTTTTACTTAGAAAATATCCATGCCTTATTATTGTTTATTATTATTATTATTATTATTATTATTATTATTATTATTATTATTATTATTTTGCTACTGGAGATTGAACTCAGGACCTTGGGCTTATCAGGCAGGCACCTATGCCCTTGAGCTATCTCTCTGGCCCTTTTCATGCCTTATAAGCCCCCATGAGGCTGGTTAGTCCACTGTGACTACTGGGGAATAGTCAAATTAAAGCTTTTGGTGGTTTCTAAGGAGTTATTCTTTATTTTTTGTTTGATTCATTTTTGCTAGTAAGTTTTCACTTCCTGTAGTTAACAGGTTTGAATTCATAGTGTTTTCAGCCTTAATGTACAGAATAATAATGTTGTGCCATCTTGTATTTGCAAGCTAAGAACTTATAGCTCCATACATTCTTCTGAGGGACACGTCCTATAAGAGCCGCTTGCACACACCATGGGTCCTTACATTTCTCATAAACACTATGAGGAATATTTATCTGCAGAACATGATGAGGAATATTTCCAAAAGGAAATTTGCTTAGCCTATAAATACTCAGAGTAAATATGTATCAGTAGAGTCACAAACAGTAGGGTAGGCAGCTCGTAAAACCTCTCCCCCTTTCTGCTGGCATTCCTCTTCCTCCTAGCTCCCTTTGTGTGTCTCTCTCTTAGAATTAATATAGAAACCACTCTGAGACAACTTAACCAATCTCCTTTTAATAAGGCATTGAGGAAACTGCATTTCAGAGATCCTAGGAAGCCTGTCCTAAAATCTAAAGGAGTGCAAACGTCTATTTTGTGTTGCTATAACAAATTACCTTTGGCTGAGTACTTTAGGAAGAAGAGTTACTTAGCTCACAGCTCTGGTGGTCTAACAGCATGGCCCCAACACCTGCTGGCCTTCAGTGAGTGCCTCCAGTGAGTGCTTCACAGGGTACAGTGGCGCAAGGCAACCCTGTGTTCAGGAGCGTCGAATTGATAATGCAGGAGGACTCACGGGAGGTGCCAGGCTTGCCTATGATGGCCCATCCTTGTGGGAATCATTTTCATCTTGGGGGACCTGCATGAGTCTGTCCTGAGGATGATACACTGTCTCGATTACCTCCCACTGAACCCCTCCCCCAAAACTTTTAAGATTCGACCAACTCAAACTGCTAGACTGGTGCAGGCCCCAGCACATAGCAAACACTCTACTGCCAAGTCCATCTTCCCCTGGCCCCAAGCTATATTTAAATTGTAATGCCAAATTTAGGAACCAAACAGAATTTGGATTTGGATCCTGGTTGAAACATACTAACTCTATGAATCAAGACAAAATACTTATGTTCTCTGAGTAGAGTTTTCTGCTCCATAAGATGAAGATGATGAATTTTCATTTACTATTACCTAATTGCATTAACTTTTAGAAAGGTAGGGGCCCAAGACAGAGTATGGTCTTTTGTGTTAATTTAAGTTCCTTTTGTTAAAGGCATTTATAAAAATTAGCTGGGCGCAGTGGTACACACGTATAATCCCAGTACTTGGGAGGCTGAGGCATGAGGATCGGTACAAGGTCCAGACCAGCCTGGGCTGCAAAACTGAGCTCAAGGCCAGCCTGAACTGCATAGCTAGATCCTGTCCCAAAAAGAAAAAATTAAATTAAATTAAAGCTTCATGGGTTGGGAATGAAGTATTTTTTGAGAATTTGCTTATGAATTGGCAGAGCCAAAGCAGACTTCTCTGATGGGAGTGGAGTTGATTGGGTGGGTAGAGAAGAACAGCACTTGTACAAAAGCAGGGAGACAGGGGCCCGGCAGGATGGCTCAGTGGTCTAAAGCGCCTGCTTAGGAAAGCTTGGGCGGCTTCAGGGACCATGGTTCGATCCCTGGCATCACATGCTGCACCAGCCCTGCCCTCAGGGCAGGCTGAGCCTGCCACAAAAACAGACAAAAAAAGTTGTGAAACAAGAAAGAATTAAAAAAAGAGCAGGGAGACAAATGGGGTCAGAGAGTAGTTTATGTTTGCGTTGTTTTGAGGCATGCCTGAAATTAAAAGGCTTCATATGATTAGGAGAGAGCAGAAGGAAACAAAACACAATCTTTCTGGAAGAAATTGGATGTAGTGATGGAGTTAGTTAACGAGCTGGCAGCTATTTGTCTAAGGAGATCAAATCAGAACAGAATATTCTGTCCCAGACACTAAAAGATGTGCCACAAGAGGTAGCAGAACCATAACTGGAGCCACATACCCAGGTGATTTAGTGCAGTAAAGGTGAAATTTTTGTGTCTAGAAAAAAGTAACTACATGAACTTGAGAGATAGATAACTTAACCGGGAAGGCAATTTCTTCTCCTGTTCAAGCAATGAACGGAACAAGAGCTGTGCTATGTGGCTCTGTCACCCCCTAATTGGCCTCAATTCCTGAACACAGTTCACATAGCAAGCATCTTTCGGCCTCAGGTGGGATGTAGGATTCTGGAACCTACAAACACATCATCTTACACTGTTTAGCACCCAACAGTCAATCTCACCTGTGCTCGTTTGGAGCAACACTCTTCTCTGATACCCATGGACTTGTTGGTTAGGCAGGATGTATGGACAAGTGCCAGTCTCCAGAGTGGACCTGCTCAGGGAAATCCAAAAGGTGAACACTTCCTATCTATCAAGGTGTAGAGTCCTGAGGAAGCAACTGTGAATGAAAAAGGACTGCAAACGTATGTCCTCAAGGAATAGGATAGTGTCATGAATCTAAATCAAATGACCACGGCAGTGAAAAACTTTCCTTGAATGTTTCCCAGCCACCTAGGCCATGTGTGTTCTCAGATTTCTGCCCACATTCACACACATCAGGTGCTCAGGAGCCAGCAGGTGATGGACTAGGAAAGAGATTGTAGCTGTTTGCTTTTCATTGTTGTGACAAAATACCTGAGGCAATTGACTTGTAAGAAGGAAGGGTTTATTTTGACTGATGGTTTTAGAAGGTTCAGGCCATTGCTTCTCAGCCCTGTTGCTGGGAACAACACCACAGCAAGGGTGTACAGTAGGATAGTTTGTTCACCTCAAGGAAACCAGGAAGCAAAGAACCAGGAAGGGGCTGAGGTCCCATTATCCCCTTGAAAAATGTAACCTTTCACATCTAACTTCCTTTCATAAGGTTCACTTCCTGAAGGATCTGCCACCTTCAATGGTGCCCTAAGCTGATGACCAAGCTTTCAGCCTATGGGCCTGTAAGGTACAGTTAAGACCCAAGCCACAGCAAAGACAGTCTAAGAAATGAGAGAAGCAAGGAAAAGATCAGAACCTGAGGCTGCAGCCAGATCCTCCTCTTCTTGTGCATGATCTTGGGTGGTAGCAGCAAAGTATGTATTTCTGTTTCAACAGGAAGTGTATTGGGTGTCCCCAGCTAAAGTCAGCCCTTTTACTTTTTTCTGCCTCTTGGTCTGTGCTTTGAGAGGTTGGTTTTCCCACCATCTCATAAGAGCTTTATACCTTCCATTCCCTGAACAAAAATGCCATTTTAGAAAGTTGTTCTCTGTGTCAGCTGCTGCCTTTGCTTAAGCTTTGTTGATTAGGGGGTGCACCCACTTTTTAGGGGATGCAAGGGCAGCTTTTCCCAGATGCTCAAGGGGCACCAGAGCTGATGTTCCATTCTTGTTTACTTTTACCATCTGACTAAACCATCACATTTGTTATATGTGACAATAGTATCAAAATCTGAATTAGTTAATGTTCGCTATAGGAACAGATTTAATATTACAAGATATATCATTACATGAAGAATTTATTAAATAGCTTACAGTGGCTGCCTGCAGAATCCAAAGTGGAAAGACGTAAAATTGCTGTCTGTCCGCTGCACAGTTGGAGGATCCAATGCAAGATCTAAGGCCTGGAACTCATTGTAGAGTCTGGTGCAAGTCTCTACCATAAAGGTAAAGCATTTGTGCTGGAAGGCTAAGGAAACAGCCTTGGAAGCCTGAAGGAAGTGGAGACAAACATCCAAAGGCAATGGCAAAGACTGGAATTCCTCAGAAGAAAAAAAAGGGAAGATTTTCTTCTTTCCCTTTTTATTCTGTCCAGGCCAGAGCCCTGTTGGTTGGTGCTGCCCTCTTCCAGGTAGGTCTCCCTTCTTCAGTTTGTAGCCTCCATCTCAATCATCCGTAGGCACATGCAGAGCTTTATTAATCTTCTAGGTAGTTCTTACTCAAGTCAAGCTGAAAATTACAATTAACTCTAGCAATCTTTTTCTTGTAGACTTTACAGCCAGACACACCTCTTTAAGCCATGCTTAATCTCTGAATAAAATAGCAGGTTCATAATTGCACCTAATATGTTACAACTATCATGAAAGCAAACAGAAATTCACTAAGTAGGCCCTGGGTGGATGTGGTGGGAGGGTATGAAGTATATACAGCATAAGTCCTTCTGCCAAGGTCATTTACAGTTCTCTAATAGCTCCCTCATGCAAATTTCGGCCTATGTGTCATTTCTTAGGGAACCCTAGCCTAAGATATGACTTCCGTTTTCTAAGAAAAAGTGAGCTTTAAAGGGTTTACACCTTTCTCCCAGTGCAGATGTTTGCATAGAATTAAAAATGTCTAAACCAGTTGTGAGGGTGCATGCCTACAGTTTTAGCTACTCAGGAGGCTCAAATGGGAGGACTGTTTGAACTCAAGAGCAACACAGTGAGGCCTTGTCTCTAAAAGCAAAACAAAAATTAGAATTACCTTTTTTGGCTCTGTGAGAAAAGTTTCATAGTATTTTGATAGGAATCTCATGAAATTTACAAATCATTTTTAGTAATATGGCCACTTTGATGGTATTAGTTTTGCTAATCAAAGAACAGAGAAGATCATTCCTTTTTCTAATGCCCTCTTTAATCTCTGTTTTGCAGGAGAAGACACAAGGAATAAAAATGGGTAAGATGCGGTATGTATGTATTAGTCCTTAAAGCTGAATGTAATCATTATGTATCATAAACATATACTAATAAAAAACTTAAAAGAAAAAAGTTATTCTTATAAACATCTAAAAATGACAGACAAAATTTATTTTCATTTATTTAAATTCAAAGTTGAGTTATAAGAAAGAAAGGCCAGAAACCCCTAGATGTAACTACTGATCCCCTGAGGCCTAACACGTGAACACCTGGTCCCAGGAGGGTTGGGAACTATAAGCAAAAGCAGATATACCGAACCCCTAAAGAAAGGATGGGCTCTGTAGACCTCTCTTGGTCAGATAGGTCAAGCAACACAAAATCACTAAGGATAAGAAGATTTACGCAAGGTAGATGTGGAGCATTTGGATATGTACAAAAACCTGTACCACATAATTAGAAAATCTATGCTATTTTCAGATACAGACAAGAGCTGATTATATCCAAAGCCATAAATTAGGCTTTAGCACATTTTTAAAAAATCAATCCCATATATTACATCACCACTATACCATTAATTAGTAATAAAATCATAATGAAAATCATTATACCTTTAGAAAATTTTCTTTTTCTTTCTTTTCTTGCCTTTTCGATCAGTGCTGAGAACAAAACCCAAGTTCTCACACTGATCTGCATTTCCAGCTCTCGGAAATTTCTTTTAAATGGATCTTTCTTAGATCAGAAAATAATCAGTATGGCTATTAGAAACAACTAATCACACAATTATGTCAGCAGCATAATTTTATAAGGACAGCAAATGCTATGGGTAGAAGGAATTTTATCATTCCAAATGCTTACATTATGAAAGAGAAAAGCCTGAGGATTAATGCACTCAGAATTCATTATAATCAAATGTAATTAGTTAGAAAACAAATATAATAAACCCACAGAAAACATAGGTAAGAAGTAACATGAAAAGAGAAGATAGGATAAAACAGAAAATAAAGAAATGGATCTAGGACCCAGGGCTCTCCCTGGCCTCAATGGACCAGAGCCAAGGCCCAGCATGTGAGTGAGATGACCCGGGGCCTGCCAGATCCTCATTTGACCCAGAGCCTAGGCCCAGTGGGTGAGTGAGATGACCCAGGGCCCACTGGTTCCTCATTTGACCCAGAGCCCAGGCCCAGTGTATGAGTGAGAGGACCTGGTACCCACCAGATGCTCATTAAACCCAGAGTCCAGGCCCAGCATGTCTAGTGTAGAACCCTGTGGCAGAACTCCCTGCAGAGAGACAGAGAGGCAAAAACCAACAGCTGATTGAGGTACAGAACACCTTGCTAGAGTGGCACAGTAGATTCACCTCCAACAGCTACAGCAGGAAGAAGTGGAGCACAGCAGCTAGACCCAGGCCACACCCACCTGGACCAATTTGAACTTGGTAGATCTGGACCTAGTACTAAGATAATAACTGCACCAAAGCTCTACACCAAAAGTCAGAAGATAGTGCTATACAAAATGACAAAGAGAAGGAGCAAAATGCAGTCTTAGGCCATGCAAGCCCACCCAGAACAAATGCAGGAGACAATAGCATAGAAGAAATTGGAAATCACACACCTGAAATTTCTGAAATAGTGTCTGAAATAAACAACTGTAGAAAGGTATATAGGAAATCAGATTAGAAATAATTTCCAAAGTAAAAAAAGAAATAATAACTATAATGAAAGAAGCACTAAATGCTCCTAAAGAGGACACAATTTTAAAAAAAATAGAGGACAGTAGAGAAAGGAAGGAATCCTTGAATGAACAATATAGGAAAGAAAAAGAATGCATGACACAGATTCAAAGTGCTATACAGGAAATTAAAAGCTCAGTCACAAGCTGGCAAAACTGTTTGAATGAAAGTGAAAATAGATTTTCAGACCTTGAAGATACTATTGCAGCTAATAAAAGGTAAGAAAAGTTTTCTTAAAAACAACTAGGATGCAGGAAAAAATAATTCAACATCTGTAAGACAATACAGAGATTAACAACATGAGACTAACAGGCATCAAAGAGAAAGGGGTCAATACAAATGATATAAAAAGAATATGGACAGCTCTTCTGCTTCAGTCTGCCATCGAGTGCATGCTCTTGCCTCCTACCCTAATCACGTCTTCTCACGAGACTTTCAGAATCAAACGATTCCTGACAAAGAAGCAAAAGCAGAATCGCCCCATTCCTCAGTGGACTCGTATGAAGACAGGTAATAAAATCAGCTACAACTCCAAAAGGAGACACTGGAGGAGGACAAAGCTAGGACTGTAAGGAGCTGCACGTGAGCTGCAACACACTTATCCTCTGGGAGGTCACAAGATGATGTCTGCTTTCAATCATGGTCAAGACAATACTGAATAAAGTTTTAAAAATAACCATTGCCTGGACAGTGGAATATGCTTAACCAGGAATCTTGTTTTTTCTATATTCAGTACTATTGAATCAATAAATTTTTGAAACATCAAAAACAAAAGAATATGGACAGAAGTAATAGCAGAAAACTTCTCAAATATGGGGAAACGATCTCACATTCAGTAACTGAAGCATACAGAACTCCAAACAACATCAGACCAATTGAAACCACACCCAGACATATAACAATCAAGATCCCAGAAATTCAGCACAAGAACAGTATACTAAAAGCTGCTAGAGAAAAGAAACAGATCACATTTAAAGGAAAACCCATTAGAATAATGGCAGATGTCTCTTTACAAACCATCGAATTAAGAGGAGCTTGGAGCAAAGTATTACAGGTCTTGCAAGGAAACAAATTCCAGCTCAGATTGCTATGTCCTGCAAACTCATTTTCAAGTTTAGTGGAGAAGTGAAATACTTCTTGACAAAGAACAGCTAAGGAATTTCATGATGACAAAACCAACCCTACATAGACTACTAAAAGATATTCTAGAGAGGGATCAAAATGAACACAACCCCATGAAGGACAATGGAAAGAACCCATTAAATAGGGCAAACAATTAAACACAGGAGAAAAAGAGGTATACAAAAGCAACCTTTCAACTATTCCTTTGTATACAGCAGCAGAATATATCCATCAGCATACACTACAAATAGACTTCTCCTGCACACTATGGGTCATGATTCTGTCCAAGTCTACTGGGTGGATATCAAGGAAATAGCAGTAGCTCAGACCTACAAGTGACACCTGGCCACTAGTAAGCATCATGGACCCTGTCCATGTATACAACATACTAGAACTTTGTGCGATATCCTGTTCTCAAAGAGTTAGAAGTGTTGGTCATATATTTGCCACTCTAGTATTTATGTTGCATTTTATTATTTTTTTAAAAATAGAAACATATCGTTTTATTACAGAGTCTCACAAAAATTGAAAATATCTCAAAAAAAAAAAAAAAAAAAAAAGGAAACTAGACTACCAACCTTCACCAGCAGAACTGCAGAAGACAGGACAGTGTGAGCTCAGTTGGAGCCAGTGTGAAGGTGTGAGAAAAAAAACAATCTAAAAATGGCAGATATTACTATAGGAGCCTAACACAGGGCCCTGAAGATGCAGTCACCCCTTCTAGAACACTAAACAGGCCCTCAGGACATCAGGATTTCATCTTACGACTGCATTGCTTCCGTCCAGGTCTGTATCCTACATTACTTAAAACTAAGACTTAGGGAGGGGTGGGGAGCATGACTGCTGCCAGAAAAGTTCCCCAGCATAGCTGCCCTGCACTCAAGGGCCCCGGCTCCTCTCTAGTCCCTGGGGACATTTATATTTCATATATTTTAATATAAATATACAGAGAAATAGAAAATATAAAATCTGAGGGATTAGAGGGAAAAAAGTAGGGAACATGGCAAGATGCCTGAGCTGGAAAGGGCTGCTTAGGCCATCTTGATCTCCTTTTTTGACCCTTTTGGCTTCTGGCTTCTCCTCCTTGGTCTTCTCCTCTTCTGTTGTTACATCTTTCTTCTGGTTCTTTCTCTTTCTCATCTTCTATTTTCACCCTTTTGGCTTTCTTGAAGTTGGAAGAGTTCTTGCGGCCACCTTCACCTTCCTCATCTGTGTCAGAGAACTCTTCCTCACAATTTGTAAGAGGAACAGATTCAGATATG
Organism: Myocastor coypus; assembly: GCA_004027025.1. Classification (NCBI taxonomy): domain Eukaryota; kingdom Metazoa; phylum Chordata; class Mammalia; order Rodentia; family Myocastoridae; genus Myocastor; species Myocastor coypus. Next base: position 35,796 of record PVJA010005476.1, read on the forward strand.
CTTATTAGGGTCTTCTTCGTGCTCATCCTGAGGAATGGCATCCTTAGGGATTGCCTGCATTTGGGTCCCAGGTGTGTGAGGTAGCATTCTCAGGTTCTCAAAGAGCTGCTGTTTGATCTTCTCCAGTGTTCTGGTTAGTCATATTGGAAGGACTGATGTGAAGCTTGAAATCTGGTCCAAAGTATTTGAAGTAGTCATTGTATGGGAGTTCACTAGGGATCTCTGTGTCTAGGGCCACAGCTGTTTCATATGTCCAGGGCCAGGCAACATTGCAAATGGTATAACCATCTCTTCCCAGCATCATCATAGGCAGGTCAAACCTTTTGACAAATTCCACACACTTGGAATGCCTTTTAATGGTTAGATTGAAGCAACTTAGCCAATCCCCAGAGAGGGAGTCTGAGCCACACTGTAAGATGCCCGACCAAGGCTGAAATATCTCCATTACTTTGGACATGACCGTTTGAAAATGACCTCCTAGGACAGCCGCGGTTCTCAACCTGCGGGTCATGACCCTGGCGGGGGTCGAACGACCAAAACATGGGGGTCGCCTAAAGCCATCGGAAAATACATATTTAAACCCATGCCATGCCATAGTGAAATGTTATTTATTGGAATTAGTAATAAGTATTTCTCAACATATAATTAAATATTGTTTTTGTGATTAATCACTATGTTTAAATTATGTTTGATTTGTAGCAATGAGAATACATAATGCATATGAGGTATTTACAGTCCGAATCATAACTGTAGCAAAATTACAGGTTTGAAGTACCCACCATAATTATTTTTTGGTTTGGGGTCACTACAACATGATGAACTGTATTGAGGGGTCACAGCATTAGAAAGGTTGAGAACCACTGTCCTAGGACTCATCATCAATCCCATCTCAGAGTGAGCAGTTAACAGCCCAATACTTGCCTTTGCCAGCTCCAATATCCTGTAGGCCCCAAGTTTCTGGGAAGTACTCTCCATACTTATGAAAGGATATAGTCATGACCCAGTCCATGATATAGAACGCCTCTTCCATGCCATCAACATGGTGAATGTTAATGCCAATATACCTCACTCTCTGATGATACTTTAGCAGTCCCAGGATGGCCAAGATGATATCATTGACATAACAGAAGTCGGATGCCTCGGACTTCTTTGCACGGTGTAGGCCCTCAGCCCAATTCACAGCGATGTCCATCTGCTGCTTATTAAGTTTCACAGCACTTGCCACAGAGCCACCAGTGGACAACTGACAGAACTCAAACAGGCCATGAGATATTGGGCGGTCCTCACAAACATTGAATCTCTGCATCTGTTTGCTGTACTCGGACATGTTATCTGGAGGGACGGAGTGCAAGAGCTTGATGTGGTCATCACTGTGGTACTTGGTCACCTCTTCAGCATTTGCCTTGAGAGGGCAATAGATTTCCATCTTTTGGTAGAGACCATAGTTAAGCAGCAGATTGTGAGTCATGCAGACCCGGTGAGGCTTCATTGGATGGCCTTGTCCATAATAGTAATTTCCAACATCCCTGTCATAGTAGTAACAGACTTTCCTTCTGGTGCCTTGACTCTGCGCCATCTTGCTGCCTCCGTCCCTCCCATCAGTCCTTATGCTTTATTCTTAGTAATTCTTTTAGTGTCATGAAAACTTTTTATTAGTTGCATTGTTTTGAAATATTTAATTTTGAATTAATTAATACTTAAATAATTTTCTGAATATTGCTTAATCTTAATTTTTGCTTTAAGATTTATATTGTATCTTTGACTTATAATCTACTTATAAGACATGGTATGATATTTTCTCCTAGTATTAGAAACTTTAAAAAGTATATTTCCATTGACTTATATTACTCCTTCTTTATCTCTTACACATGCACAGCAGGTCATTTTCTTTTTTTCTTTCAATCCTTTGAATTCATTAGTCTAGTTTCTTACACACTTGTTCTTTTTTTCTGATGTGGAATAATATGCTATTTAATTTTGTTCTTCATATATATATATGCTTTAATGATTATTTTTCTTTACAATTAGTTTTGGACAATTTCATTTTTGTGTATCTTCATATGATTTTATTCAAATTTCTTGTGCAAAAGTTATTTTATTGGGAGTGTGCTATAATTTCAAGTAAATTCAGAAATTTCAAAAAACCAAACTGTAGCAAAAATATAAAAATAGAATTAAAAATAAAAAGTGAATCTAAAATGGATCAATTTAAATAGCAATTCTTTTAAAAATATCTAATAATACTTATTAAGAAAAAGAAGAGGTACAAGTAGGGTTCACAATGAGATGGGCATAATTTTGGTTACAGTAGAGATAAAATATACTGAAAAAGTGTTGTAAATTGTTATGCTTATAAATTTTAAAACAAATTATATAAATATATATAAAATCAAAGTAACTTTATAAGAAATAATCTAAATAGTTCTAGCATGTAGTATATATCGAATTAGTAGTTAAACTTTCACTCTTTAAAAAAAACAAGATAAAACACTAAAACCAGATGGCAGAACCAATGTTTCACCAAAAATCTAATGATCAGGCAATTACATCTAACATGATCTTATTTATTTATTTATTTATTTATTTATTTATTTGGTACAGGGTCTTGCTACACAGTTCAGACTCATAGTAATTCTCCTGTCTCAGCCTTCCCAGTGCTGGGATTACAGGCATGCACCACCATGCCTGGTTTCTGGGACTGGTACAGCATGCAGTTAAGGCATGTGGTACCAGGGATTGAACCCTATTCTTTGTGCTTGCCAGGCAGGCACTTAGACCCCCAAGCTATCCCCACAGCCCTTGACATGATCTTTTAAAAAGAAAAGAACATGTAGGAAACTTTGCTTAGTGTGTTGTTTGAGGTTAGAAAGAAAAGAAAATTACAGATTACTCACTCTTGTGGAATTTAATATTTCTACCAAACCTATTGGAAAAAATTGAATCTAATATTCTATGTAGCTAATGATACATCTTAATCAAGTTGGTCTTTTTTTTTTTAATTTTTAATTTTTTTTTTTTTTTTCTTGTTCCAGAACCTTTATTTGTTCATTCACTCATTTCATGGCCGGCTCAGCCCACCCCAAAGGCAGGGCCGGCGCAGCATGTGGTGCCGGGGATCAAACCGCGGTCCCTAAGCCACTCAAGCTTTCCCAAGCAGGGGCTTTAGACCTCTGAGCCATCCCTCCGGGCCCAAGTTGGTCTTATTCCAAGAATGCAAATATGGTTTACTACTTAAAAATCCTATGAATAGAATTCATCCCTTTAATCAATTGAAGGAGAAACACAAGGTATTTTGAAGTGACAGGTTTCCATGTCTGTGTGCAATTTTTAGGTCCTTTAGCAACTCCCTACTTAGACACCTGATGCCTGTCATGTTCCTGAAACACTCAAGCTTTCAGGACAATTAGCTTCTTTAAAGTTTAACATTTGCCTAGCAACAGTATTTTAAGCAAATGCCTATCATCTGATTTAAAATGCTTATAGATGCATTATTTTTTCATGTATCCTAGAGAAAAATCCTACCAATTATAAGTGTAGGATGCCCATGATAAAAAAAAAAAAAAAAAAAAAAAAAAAAAAAAAAAAAAAAAAAAAAAAAAAAAAAAAAAAAAAAAAAAAAAAAAAAAAAAAAAAAAAAAAAAAAAAAAAAAAAAAAAAAAAAAAAAAAAAAAAAAAAAAAAAAAAAAAAAAAAAAAAAAAAAAAAAAAAAAAAAAAAACTAAAGCCAATTTCAGAGATACAGAATTGTGAAAGTATGCATTTTTAATGAAATATTGATGTATTTGCTGAAACTTTTAACAATAATCCTCTTTATGCTGTATGAAGGAAATGAAGGTTTTTGTGGAGAGAGACAGACACTAAGTAACACCAAATGTTCAGTCACTTGAAAGTTATTAATATTTACTGAATTGTGGATAACATGGGTACATTCATTGGCTCCAGGCTTAGGAAGATTTTATGTTCATTTTTGTACAGAGCTATCTACTTCTCATGAAATGAACATGGTAAAAACTCACATATACGTATGGGTGCTTTGTAAGCTTCTCAGTTTGAGGAAAATGGCCTGCACCCTTGGCGTTTTCCCCACTGGTCTTCCTCCTTCTGGCAGGTCTCCCAAATTGGCAGGCAAGAATAATACAAGGATGATCATCTCCTCTCTTTCTGTAGGCTGCTGGCACCGTCATGTCTCCCAGAAGACACCATGTTCTCAGACATCTACTCCTACATTTCCTACCATTCTTTCCAGAATTGTAATGTACATTTAAATAAGCTCTGAACTCTTTCATCCATAGGACTACATTGCAGAAGACCTGGGTCACATCCTTGATTTCTCAGTTTTGCAGTCAAGCACCACCCCTGTTGTGTGACTGTACCCCAGTGCATGGCTTCCTGACGAATATCAGGGAGATTTCTTCTTTCCTAAGCCCTGTGGACCAGCAAGTCAAAAAAGTTCAACATTTCATTCAACGGAATGATGGTCTTTGATGGTGATATTTTCCAAACTCTATGACTTTAAATCGTAGTAAAAGGTTAAATTTTAGAGGGCTGGGGAGATAGCTCAGTACAATAAGTGCCTGCCTGGCAAGCACAGCGTCCTGAATTCAATCCCCAGTACTGCAAATAAAATAAAAGATTAAGTTTTACATTTTTTTTTCAGATGTTTATGGTGGTCCCAGATCAAAAATATGCATCTTTTAATTAATCATTTACTTTGTGTTACCGTTGCAATATAATCTTTCCTTCTTACCATCTTTGTTCTTTGTGTTCTGAAGCTGTCAGTGATATTGACCTTTGACTCAAAAATTCTCTTCCCCGTAGTTCTTTTATTCTCATTTGGGGGAAAATCCACATGATATTTGCTTTTTCAAAGAGAACTATCCCTGGGGGCTGGCGAGATGGTTCAGCGGTCTAAGGTGCCTGCTTGGGAAAGCTTAAGCAACCGCAGGGACCACGGTTCCATCCCTGGCACCACATGCTGCACCACCCCCACACCCAGGGAAGTCTGAGCCAGCCATAGGAAGAAAAAAAGAACTATCCTGCAGTCTAATATCTTATACTGTTAAAAAAAAAAAGTATTACTAAGGGTTGTTGTAAGACAAAGCATTTGTCTAGCCTTTGTTTCTGCTTTCAGAGGGCCTCTGAATCTTAGGAATGGGATGAGCGGTGGCAGTACCCATGATGATCATGGTAGGGCATTGGCTATACATGTGTTGGTGCTGACTTAACTCAGGACAGAACTGACCATGCTAGAAAGACCAGCCACTAAATTAGAGGGTTGGATTTGGAGCAAAATGTTATCAGCCTGAACCCTGATTTTGAGCTTCCAAGAGGGGAAAGGAGATAGAGATTGAGTTCAATCATAAGAAGCATCCCCTGGGATCACATATGTTAAAGGCTATTGCCAGTCTGAGGCACTGTCTGAGGTATGGAGGTGGCAGAACCTTCAAGAGGTGGACCTGATGAGAGGAGGTCGGGTCGCCAAGGTGTGTTTTTCAAGGCGATATTGGGACTGTTGCCCTTCTTCTGTCTCTTTGCTTCCTGACTTCCATAAGGTGAGGAGTTACTCCACCACACTCTCACACCATGACCTGTTGCCTTCCCCAAAGCAACAGAACCAGCTGCTGTAGGCTGAAACCTACATGTGAGCCAAAATAAACATTTTCTCTTATTTTTCTTGACTTACCTTAGGGATTTCTTATAGTAATGGAAAGCTGACTAAAATGAATCACATAGTCAATGATTTAACCAACTGTACCTATTTAGTGAAACTCTAGTAAAATATTTCAAAACTACACCTTCTTAGGTGAGCTTCGCTGCTTGTGATCACATCAGCATGCTGAGAAGGTAATAGCCCCCAATTCCATGGGCAGAGCCTGGAAACTCTGTTCCTGGGATCCTCTCAGACCCCGCACCACCACCCCTGCACCCCGCCGAATCTATTTGGCTTTTCCTAATTTGTATCCTTTATGATTATTATTCTCTCTTTTTTTAATTTTAGGGAAGGGTCTGTGTATAGGGTGTTCAGGGTCTCACTACTAGGTCGGACTCATAGTGATCTGCCTGTTTATAACCTCCTAAGAGCTGGGATTATAGGCATGCACCACGATGCCCAGTCTCACTTCCCATCTCAGCTCATGGCAGTCTTGGGAATCAAACCCCTGGCCACTGCACTTGCTTGCAGGTCCTTTAATCCGCTGAGCTATTTGGCTGGCCAGTAATCACTGTTCTTGATCCTTGAGTTCTCCAAGTCATTCTAGACTAAAAACTTATGGGGGCCGTGGGAATCATTGAATTTGTAGCCAGTTGGTCAGAAGTGTCAGTTTCCTGTGGGTCCCTGAACCTGTAGCTGGCATCTACACAGAGAGTTATGTAACCCTTGGCTTTATGGGCTCTATGCAGTCCCTGGGTGGCTAGTGCCAGAGGTGAAATCATATTTCAGGATAGAGTGAAAAGAAAGGCTTGACTGAACCAGTCCCATCCAAGACAGCAAAAACTTTGCAATATGTTGTTTATAAATAAAGAATTAAAAAATTGATGCTATGTTCTCATAGCTTGAGTGTCCAATTTCAAGACCAGCTATACTTGTTTTCTTCTAGTTTTGTGGGACACTGTCTCTTTGAATCCTTAAATAATTGCCCTTCCAGTGCCTGCTCACATCTTTAGCTGGGTCTTCCTTAGATTTTGCTTTTAGGAAAGACCTCCTTAGTCCCCAGAGAAATGTGTACAGAGAAGATCTCCACAGCCCGGCTGAGGGAGCATTGGCTGGACTGCGGGCAGCCAGGAGCTGGTCCTGTCTGTATGTTCTCTTTACTGTGCTGTGATCCTTTTTGGTAGATAGACAGTTGTTCTATGCACATGAAACATGCAGAGGGAGTGTCCCCACTGCAAAATATTTCATGTCAGAGAGTCATATCAGATTCAAAATCATTTGTCCCACTCTAAGAACTTTCATCAAGGAAGTCAAGGAAGAGCTATAAGATTATTTAAACCTAACTTCAACTGTTATAAATGTTTGAAAGGTTTGCAAAGTGGTTTTCAATTTTTTATCACTACTTGGGTGAGTACATTTTCTCCTTGATAGCTTAACTCTCTGTAGAGGGCTCAGAAATCCTAAGAGGGGCAAGCTAAACCCAAGGGCAGGAAGCCCAAGTTTCTAACAAGGTTCTCCCAGGGATGTTACTTGGAAAGTTCATGGGAAGTCCAGTGGCCCTGATACTGCATGTCTTCTACACATGACTATGACATGCTAGGATGAAAAGGCAAGTCTGTTTGCCAAGCCACATATGCATGTCATGTGCTGCACAATGATGTTTCAGCCAACAATGGACCACATATGTGACTGGTTCTGTAGGAGTAACAGGGATAAACAACTCCTGTCTCTTACTGACAGTATAGCTACTGTACCATGAGAATACCTGATGTACATCAGAGTACCTGAGGTACATTCCTTGTACACTCACGGTGATTCTGTATGGGTGTCCCTAAGATTCAGAAGAATAAAACAGATAACTCAGTACAAGAATGAGACTTGTTTCTTATACTCAGAGGAGAAAGCCATAGGTGACAGAAAACCTTGGATGACACAAACAAAACCAAAAGGTGCACAGCTGTTAGGGCATTCAGAGGTAAGCACAGCTGTGTCTCTTGATGTCACCGGGTGCAGAGGTGGAGATTCAGCTGTGCCTACTCTCTTCACCATTCTTCTTTGTGGAACACTTGTCTCTTCCCGTCTGCAGTTTCTACCTCAGTGTCAGATCTGTACTATGATAATAAAATAGAAGTAATTAGAAGTTACTTTAGTGACTTTTCTAGGCATACATTTGTTTCTTGTCATCTGAAAAAGTTCTCAAATTTGGGAGCAGGAAGATCACCCCCTGCCTCCGTGAGTTTGACTTTAATGATCTTTTATTTTCAGCTCTGGTTTCTCAATAACTTAGGTGACCATAGAGTCTGTGTAGGGCTGAGTTGATTTCTTATCACCCCCTGTCCTAATGTATTATCCTGATTTCATACCCTTGAAGGCTGTTCTACTTTTTAACTCCTTGTAATTGCTTGTGTCTTGATGTCCACCCAAAGCCTCATGTAGACATGAGTGGGGCTTTTTTTGTAAGTGTCTGGAATCTGGTATGTGATGCTGGGATCAAGGGTGTGTGAGTGCTGAATTATTCACTAATGAGTTCCATATGTTCTGGGTAGGATTAAAGGTGTCCCATCCTGATTGTGAGTGCTATCCATAGAGTGGGTAGGCTAGATAAGATAGAAGACCCAGAGGTCCTGAGAGATAGCTCAGCAGACTAAGCACCTGCCTAGGCAAGCTCAGGGACTGAGCTTCAACCCCTGGCGCCACATGCTGAGCCAGTTCCACCACCAGGAGTGATGAGTCAGCCTCCAAGACTGGGAATATTGGTGCATGCCTGTAATTGCTGCTATGGGGAGGCTGATAACAGGAGGATCATTAGGATTCCAAGCTGCAGAGTGAGACCTTGTACCAAAAAAAAGATAGAAGGACCAAGAAGAGGGTCTTGGATTCCCTGTTCCTTGTTGCCTTTTGCAACCTGGACTGTTTCTCCTCTGCAAGGCCCCTCTGCCATGGTATCCTGCCTTGGAGCTAGCTGACTATGGACTAAAACCTAACAAACTTTCTTTCTTTCTTTCTTTCTTTCTTTCTTTCTTTCTTTCTTTCTTTCTTTCTTTCTTTTTTTCTTTCACTTTGAGTGCCAGATATTTTGTTTCAAAGCAATGAGAAAAGTAACTAAGACACTCGCACTTCCCTGGTATATCTATTAACCCCAGGAGACTGGGGCTAGCATAGCCATCTCAGTACTGGTGCAAACGTACTCACTGCACAACCAGCTGCATAAGAATAGCAAATGCAGTCATGCACAGCATGTAATACTAGTTAGGTATTCTAGTAAGTATGTTACCATCTGTTTATTACACTATTGTTTTTGTAATTATTGTAGTTTATAAAAATGTTTCCTATTAATAGTCTGCCGTCTTCCACTGGCAGCAGCCTCACCCATCTCTTACTCACTGGGTCTCTGGGCTGCTTACAGAGGCCCTGAGGAGGGATGGGCCTGGGCCAAGTAGGCTGGTGTGAGTCCACTTTAGGATGCTCACACAATGATGCTGTTTGTCTGCAGATGCACTTCTCAGAATGTGCTCCCATTGTTAAGTGATGAGTGGCTAGAGTTGACCCAGTTCCCTCTGCAGTCTGTAGTGCTGTAAAGCACTTAGGGACATTAACATTTAAAATACTAGGCTTAAACTCTGATGTCTGAATTTGGCTTTCCCATGCATATGATCATACACTCTATGGATTATTACAGCCCTCTTCTAGGGTGCAGAAGTTAAAAGGTAGAAGCCACACTCTACGCTTCTTTGAAGCTAGGACCCTGGATGGGATTTGGATTCTGCCAGGAAGATGAGCTCATGTGAGACTTTGATTAGAAACTGGGTCACCTGAAGGTGGGGAACCTCAGGGAGAGTTACAAAGGGACAGTGGGGACAGGATACCCCCTCTGCCGGCTCAGATTCTAACAGAGGCAGACCATTTCTGTGCCAATAGTTGGATGATGCCATTTCATTTGCAAGTTCTGTCACTGGGTCACTTGGAGTTCCTGCAAGCTCCTCCTAGACTGCTATAACCGGAGCCACACGTCCTCTTAGAAAATCCCTTTCTACTCAAACCTGCTGAAGCATACTCTGCTGTTTGTCACTGAAAAACTTGACCAGTACCACACAAAGCTCATGTTTCTAGGGAAACCAGCCTCGGACTTTGCCAACTTGTCAACAGGCTTTGTGATCCATGAAAGGCTTCACATCACTGGCTCAAGGGGTGGGAAGCAGAGGAAGAGCCTGAACGGGAACAGCAAGATCTATGAGGGAGGCACTTGCCAGGCCATTCTGAGGAGGGAGATCAGCCGCACAAGCTGTGAAACAGGAGGGAAATGTCGCAAAGTAGGATGCTGCACTGGGCAGAGTCGGGGAGTGCAGAGTGCAGAATACTCAACTACTCACTGTGGTGGGCTGAGGAAAGAGCAGATGAGGAGAACACACAACGGGGGGAGAACACTGCTGGCAGAGCAGGGTGCCAAGCAGAAGAAAGAAAAGGATGATAAGTTTTCTAGTAGAAAGAAAGCTATTTTTTCCTGCCTGTGTGTGGGGGGTGGGGAAGGAAAGAGAGAGACAAAATGAGGATGGGAGGGAGGGAGAGAGTGGGAGAGAGAGAGAAAGGAAGATCAATAAACTCTCAGAGGTGGCAGGCCGTGGCCAGCAGTGTGATGCTCCAGCAGTGGCAGGGTGCACAGGCATGAGGAGGCCCATGAGGAGCTGGCTGTGTGCCTGCCTGCCCCTCTGGGCCCTGTGCAGTGGGAGGCAGCCACCCACAAGCAGAGTAGACAGGAGACTCGGGCACAGCCTGGCCTGAGCATGGACAGCGGGGTGCTGGAAGGTGCAGTCTTCTCAGCAGCAGGTACAAAAGCCCCTGTTTGGACAGCCGGAACCAGATGGAAAGGCACTGGTTCCTGGGGTTTGGCCAAGAACCAGCTTCTGTTTCCAGCAGAGCTGCACACACCCAAGAACCTTGATGATACTGTCATCAGACGGGATCTGAAGAGTGTCCCAAAGTTGAGCTAGAGACTTATTTCACCTTACCTGTAGAATAGATTTTCAGGTTCACTGACTACTATGTCAGGAAAAGAATTTCCAAGGACTATTCAGTAAGACACACAGGACAATAAGACACACAGGACAATTTTCATTAGACAGAAATTAAAGGGCAAGGGCACACACTCAAAGAAACAATGTGGACCTGAGACAGGTGTGTGTGTGTGTGAGAGAGAGAGAGAGAGAGAGAGAGAGAGAGAGAGAGAGAGACACACACACACAGAGAGAGAGAGCGAGAGAGCGAGAGAGAGAGACTTAGAGAGACTTACTTCTTATTTCCTGGAACACAGAACGTTTATCATTTGTGTTTCTCTTAAGGGAGTGGAGACCCCAGAAAAGAATGCCCTCCCTGTTACAGGGTTCTGGCCCGTATTATAGGTGTGAGTTCAGTTCTGTTGTGTTTTTAGATATACAATTTAAACATTACCTCAGTTACTTTTTACTCGTTGCTGAGACAAATACCCAACACCTAAAATGAAGGAAGGAAAAGTTTATTTAGCTCACAGTTTGTGGAAGTTTCAGTCCATATTTGGCTGGCCCAAGGCTGAATGGAAGAGAGCAAATAAATGGCATTCAGTTCATGGCGGTGGAACATCAACAAAATGGTGACAGAGGCAGCCAGCCAAGCAGGGCAGCAGAGCAACAGCGTGAGTCTGTCTCTCTGTCTCTATATTACATTCAGGCTCTCTACCTCAGCCTATCCACCTTAGGCTACACCCATAATCCCAGCTCTACTCAGACTAATAACCCCATCAGTACTAAAACACACAATCCCAGTGAATCATGAGTCAGGTTTCAAACTCTTAAAGTCCCCGCCTCATGACTGCATGAAGTTTTGAGGGGACAACTAGACATAAACCATAACAAACACCCTCTCAGCTAGTTCCTTTATCTCAGGATCAAGTTCCTTCTTTTTACTTTTTCCATTAAGCCTGTTATGAGTGTTAAGAGTTTGGCAGCCAAAGAGCCTCAATTTAACCAAGGAAATCGCCATTGTGGGCCACCTAGACTAACTGACTGGGTCCTGGGAGTCACAGTCTTCTTAGGTACAATTTGCCATCATAACTTCTTTGTCCCCTTTCTGCCTGTCTTTCGTTTCTTCTGTCCTACCTCACTGCATCAGAACTTGTTTTCCTCCTTCCCTCTCTGCTGCTCAAGTCCCTGGAAAGCTGGACTCAGCCTTTTTGAATGCGGCTTACTAGCACCTGTTTATTTGTTGTTTTTGGCATTCTAAAGTTTCAATAACTTGGTATCAATGGGGGTCCACAAATACTAAATGGAAAGTTTCTGAAACAGTTCAGAAGGTAAATTTCAAATACCTTTTATGTCAGTGTATTGTTATTCTTGTTCCATGTTAAAACTGTTGAAATCCTATTGTCAGTTAAACTTTATGATAGGCTTGTTAGTATAAGAAAAACCACATAATGTACAGGGCTCACAGCTATCTCCAGCCTCAGGCATCCACAGGGTGTCTTCAAATGTGTTCCCCATGGTACTGTTCAGTGAGACAGAAAGGAGGGCTCCTCCTGGGGGTTAGAACTAAAATTTGTTTTGATTTTTTTTTACTTGGTGGGGAGAGTCCTGGGGATCGAACTTGAGACCTTGTACTTGCCAGGCAAGTGCTTATGCTGCTGCACTATCTCTCCTGTCCCACGACCTAAATTTTGGCATTGACTAAACTAGACTGATTTGCGTTTCAAAGTTCACCCTGCAGCCAGCCATCTGACCAGGAATCTGAGTTCTCTGATTGGTCATCCCTGTGATACTCAATCCTCTCCAATCCTATCGTAGCAGGTAAAAGGGAATTTTGAGTACAGAAGAGCCACGCCTGCATAACATGCACCATCTCTCAGCTCCCTGGTAGATCCACCCTCACATCAAATTTCCTAGAAGCAAAAAGAAAATGAAGAAACTGATTCAGGGCAGGCAAGGTGATAAATGTGAACTTGGAATGCACACTGCTTCAGGACAAAGTGCATGCCTTGTTCTTAGTCAAGTATGGGAAGGATTTAAGGTGGGTGGGGGTAGCTGGAGAAGGAGGAGACAGTTAAACATGAAGGGAAGATTATGGGTGGGGGGACCCGAGAGTAAACAGCACAAATATGTTACAGAACCACTCAACAACATTTTAAGGTTTTTAAAGGATTTTAAAATAGTGTTTTTTTTTTTTTTTCCAAAGCATTTAACGGTCACCCTGGAGTGTGAAGGTAGGATGCAGAAATGTTAGAAATATGCCCACTTCTAGTAGAAGTTCTAGTCAGGACCAAAGGTACCCTGGGTGAGCACTAATGCAATGGCTGTCAAGAAATTTCTAGCTTCCGAAGGCACTAGTTTGGGGTATCAGAGAGCACTGGGCAAGTCACAGCCAAGCAGCAGATGTGGTTTCAAATTTTTCACACAGGCAAATTTCCTTCTGAGAAAAATGTGACGGAATGCTTTGGATGGATCCCCAGAGAGAAACGTGGTGCTCTACAGGGGTGTGTGCCACACTGCTGTGAGGGATTTGGAGCTGTTTGCCTTCTCTGATTTGATATGCTCATGTTAATCACATGTAACTGAGCCAGTACTTAAAATAGATGGGCCACCAGTGAATTGGCGTGTGATCTGCACAAAATCTGCTTTCAGTTTTAATTTTATGTTGCTCCCCTTATGAGGATAGTCTTAATAACAGCAATAATGTTTCTTAATTTCTGATCTCTTCCTCGTCCCCAGGTTCTTTTCTTTATTCATTCTCCAGAGTAACCAAAACCTTTTCTAGTACAAATCTACAGTTGAGTCAGAAGAAAATGTGAACCTGGTGGTGAGCTGGTCCACTGAGGACTCCAGTAATTCTCATGGGATGTTTAAGACTATGACCCATAAATACAGAGCTGGAGTTAACCATGCATACCAAGGACTAAGAAACCAATCAGTCTAGTTCTTTGCTTACGTGCTTTAAGCAACCATGTATATTTTTTGACTAATATAACAGGTTACCCTATATTTCTTGGGTATTTTACAGCAATGTCTGAAGACAAGTTGTATCTCTTGCATATACAGTATTTTCCTACTACCATCCAACTGTCAAGCTTCTCCTTAAGTGTCTGTTGTGTATTGAGGGCTTTGTCCCCAGTGCTGCAGTGGCTAGAGACAGAATGAGGAACAGGATGGGATTATGAAGTGGTAATCCCGGGGCCTGGCAGGATGGCTCAGTGGTCTAAAGCGCCTGCTTAGGAAAGCTTGGGCGGCTGCAGGGACCGAGGTTCAATCCCAGGCACCACATACTGCGCTAGCCCTGCCCTGAGGGTAGGCTGAGCCGGCCATAAAAATAAATAAACAAACAAAAGTTCTGAAACAAGAAAAGAAATAAAATAAAATAAAAAATTCTTTAAAAAAATGAAGTGGTAATCTCTTGGTGGATTAATCCACTGAGTTCACAGCTGAGCAGGCTATTAGAAGTGGCACCCAGGCAGAAGCCGCAGGTCACTGGAGATGATGTGCCTCTGGCAGGCACATCATGGCTGAGGGTCTTTCCTCCCTGTCTCTCTGCTTCCTGGCTGCTGTGAAGTGAGTGTGTCTGCTGCATCATTCCCTCTCATCAGCTATCTGCCTTCAAAGTAACCAACCATGGACCGACACCTCTGAGACTGTGGGCCAAAGTGTTTCTTTTCTTTATTAAATTGTGTGTGTCAGGTTTTTCCCCATCTATGAAGTGGTAGCTAATAGGCTCCTGTTTCCAGCATGTGGGGCGAGAGCAGTCCTAGGTATGGTTTTCTAGATCTTCCCTCAAATTTCCTTTGCATTATTTTAATTTTTCCTATTTAAATATTAAATTCCTTTAGTAGATCAAAAAGTTCAGAGAAGGATATAATGGGCCTCTAGTCCCAATAACCGTAATTAGACTGCTGCTTGGTTTGCCGTATTTATTTCCTATGTTTGTTTAAAGAAGGTCTTAGAGCTACAGTGGAATCTTGTTGCTCTTCTGCTTCCCTATCTGGAGTCTAGTATCATAGCCTTCATGTTCCTGCCTGTTTTTTAAAAATGTATTTACTACAGGGTCTACAGGGTCTCCCCACACAGATCGGACTCGTAGTGATCCTCCTGTTTTCAGCCTCCCAAACTCTGGGGAGGGCCGTTAGAGCATGTCCCAGGGGCAGGGGCAGCCAGGTGCATGAGGGATCAAACCCCAGTCCCTGCATCTGCCTAAGCAGGCACTTTGGTCTGCTGAGCTATCTGGCTGGCCCTGGTGCCTCATTTCTTTTTTTCTGTGCATTATTGCTTTCTGACCATGCAACAGACTAGAGTTCTCTAAACTTCTGTGGTCTTGAGAGTTGCTACATTCTTGAATTTCCAATCAGAGCAATGGAAAAAGACAAACTTACAATGGTTCTATTTTTTCTTTTAACAATGTGTATCTATGGATAATATATAGCAATATTTGAAAGTTAAACTTTCATATTAATCAAATCGCTACGCATCACATTCCAATTTGTTCTTACTGTTTTTGAGATTGATCCATGTCAACAACATAGACCTAATTCGTTTATTTTGATCTGCTGTTTCATTCTAATGTAGGAATGCGTCAAGATGTAAGTATCCATTGTCCTACTGGTGAATACTTTTTTCCTAATATAATTGTGCTATGGTAGATACTTTTGTGCACACTTTCTTATGCACTGCTATAATTGTTTCTTAAGGCAAAGTTTTATCAGTACCTTATTCTCCTCATATATTTTGGAAATAATATAAAATATGCAGCGAATAATCAGTCAGAAAGCACATTTTGTAGTTACTAACAAATCTTTGAAATTTTTTCACCATGAGACAGTGGAGAATTTTCCCTTGTATCACAGTTAGGAAAAGACCCGCTTCTGAACACTTGTCTTTTTTCTTTTAAGTGAATCTTGTAATTATGGGGGTGTGCTTTTTCTTGGGCTACTAAGAAACTTGGCACTAATTTTGTAGCTCAATCTGTAAACTCTACAGTACTGTGTGACTTGTATTTTATGCACTAATCTCTCTTTGGCTTGTCTTTTTTTCCTTAGCCTTACCCCTCAGCTATGCTGTATGTGTATTTGCAACTGAATGCAAAGGATTTTCCCCTTGGGGAGTGCAGAGCTGATAAGCACATGCAGGAAATTTAAAAAAATGAAGAAAGGTTTATTACTTGTATGTACAAGGAGTGCACTGGAAATCATTCCCAATGCAGCTTCTGCTTGAATAAAGCCAGCAAGGGCTTTATTTATGTAAGAAAGATGTATTGTCATGTGCAAAGATAGGTAGGTACATTCCCGAGAAGACTAAGTTCAAAACATACATTGCATGTTCAAAAACATGGCAGACTGAAAAACCTCCAGATAGAGAATTTGATATTATAATAAGAAAAGTCTGCTTTAGGCCACCTAAAAAAGGTAAGATCACCTAAAAAGAATCACTCTGATTTTGGGTGATTCCTTACAGGTTTCTCTAGAGGAACTTATCTCAAACAAATAAGCAAACACATCTTTTATTTGTTTATGTATTTGGTACAAGGTCTCACTACATAGCTCAGGCTCATAGTGATCTTCCTGTTTTTAGCCTCCTCAGCTCTGGGATTATAGGGATGCACCACCATGCCCGGACATGGCTACGGGGTTAGCAAAGCATGTGGTACTGGGGTTACAACCTTGGTCCCTGTGCTTGCCTAAGCGAGCACTTAAACCCTGAGCTGTCACACCAGCCCTACAAACACATTTTTCTTTCTTACTTTCTCTCTCTCTCTTTTTCTTTAGTAGATCAAAAAGCCCTACAAACACATTTTTCTTTCTTACTTTCTCTCTCTCTCTTTTTCTTTCTTTCTTTCTTTCATTTTTGTGGTACCAGGGATTGAACTCAGGACTCTGCCCTTGCCAGGTAAGTGCTTATCCTACTGATCTATCTCCCTGGTCCCTACAAATACATTTTTGAAGGAGATCTAAGTATCATTGAAGCACAGTGGAAACAACTTACATATGTAGTGTCCTTTTAACTTCTCCATACATAGATGTCCCTAAAAGTACTTGTCCAATAACATAGTGACATGGTAGTTGCATGTGTCTACATCCTAGAATCATTTACAGTGTGCAGCATAAACGGATCAATGAATAAATAGGAGATGATTACAGTGAGACTGGACAGGGACAAGACAACCCATTAAATAAGTTCAATCCATTACAGAATGCTGCCATTAATTTATGTCAGGATACATTTCTCTTTCATAAATAATGTAGTTTGCAATTTCCTAACTTGACATTTTTTTCCTAGGGAGCTAAACTCAATCCCACACTGTCTAACCTTTCAAAGACTACTGGTGAGATTGTCATGGTTCCCTGGCCCAGTGAGAGTGTTAATATCTGAATCAAAAGAACAAATCATGAGCTTGCTAAATAGTTTTGTGCTGAGATACAGGAACAAAAACAGCTAATATAACTCCGATACATCTGGAAGAAATCCATTAGTCACTGGGTCCTTCTCTTTGAAATAAAAAAGATTAGACTTGTGAATGCCATAATCTGCCTGAAAAAAAGATTATATGTAAATCATATGCAAATTATCCCCACTGTGCTGACAGTGACTGAAAGCATTTATTATATCTCTCATGTTCAGCTAACAAGAAATGTGGGGAGTAACTAGTCCTTTAATAGTATTTTAAGGCCTAATTCATTCAATGACCTGGAATGAATAGCCCTTTTTAGTCTTATCATAATCTTGGCAGAAGAACCTTTTTGTTATGGCTTGGAGTCTTTTTCCACCTCATTTTAATTATGTCTTCTGATGTTCAGCTACTTAATTTCATTAGAAATGTCATCATTTTTTCTTTTGTTACTGTGGAAGCTACCTGTTCTCCAGTGCAGAAAATATTTTAAGTGCTTTTTTGACCTCTGATCTATTGTTCTGCTTAGATTCTGTTTGTATACACAGATTGATTTGGCAATTTTTAATGACTTGGCAGGTCAAAATAGTTTCTGGCCCAAAGAAAGACCAATCAAACTAGAAATTTTTTCTCTGTTGATCTAACCACTCATGGCAATCTCTGTCATTTTCTGGCTTAATGAACAAAGTAAAATTAAATGAATGTAAAAGGCTTATCTAAGTTATTTCCACATGAGTAGATCTCTTCTAATGGTGATCTCTCTAGCTTAATTCTACGTCTTACATTTCAAAGTGCACTGGGTGTGGGCAGATTTGACCCCCCCTTGAGTACAGAGAGAATCTGAACATCATGGAGAACCCCTGAAGTGCTAGTTTGCTGGTTTAACAGCTATCAACTGAATTTTGCCTCTCATCCATCCAGGAATTATCAATTTCTTTTTCTTTATTTGTGCCTAAGTAACATTGTAGAAAGACTTAAGAAAAATCAACTGGGTTCTTACTATCTTGATAACAATTCTTGTTTTTGTTCTTTTCAGAGAATGTATTTATAAGGCACTTTACATTTTGACTGCCTCCAACAAGATTTTCCCTGACTTAATTTCAGGAAGAACTGCATCATCCTGCATACATGCTCAGGAGATGGATGAAACCAAATGAACTGCTTAGCCCATTGGATCTCCAGTGTTTTCAGCCAGCACCATCTACATCGGTGGATAATCCTCTATCGTGTGGGACACCCTGTTCACTGCAGGATGTCTAACAGCATCCTTGGCCTGCACTCCGTGAATGCCAGCAGCACCCCAGGTATAAGGACCCCGGTTATCTCTAGGCATAGCCAAATGTGAAGACTTGGCAGAATTGTCCCCGTTGAGTATTACTTGTTGCTATTTTCTTATTTGAGAAAACACATGATGAAGAGAGTGAAATTCCATCACTCAGACCAGGAAGAAGAAAGTGGCTCCAAGTGGCATGGGAATCAACCTCTGAGGAAGACTCAGTAGTTTTCTTACAGCCTCATAGTGAGGCATACCCAGACTTTCAAAATCAGGACAAAATCATCACTCTCTTTGGTTCTGGAACTCAATCAAAATCCTATAGATCAACTGAAGCTCCATTAGTAGGTAACCTGCCTGCTAGCAAGTGGGGGAGTCCAGGATCCAAGTAGCAGCCTGGAAAGGCTTTTATTTCACCTCTGCCTACTCCATAGAGGTGGAATGTGTGACCCAGGCCTCAGGCCGGGAGCAGGGCAGAACTGGAGAAGTAAGCTGTCTACTGCCCAAGGTGGGGGGTGGGATTCTGTTACTGTATGAAACAGTCTGTTGTTTGATTGTTCAAAGGATGCCCAGGGCTCCACATTCCGATCCACCTTCTAAGATGACTGGACAGTGGTGTCCGTCTGAGCATTCTCATGAAACCACACCAGGACAAGAAGAGACAGAAACCCAAGTCATCTGCACATAGCCCAGGAGTAATGCATGGGAGGACAAGGAGACTAAGGCCTTGGAGTCAGAAGCCATGGAACCTGCCCCACCTGACTGAACCAGCCACCCCAAAGAAGCTGGACATGAGCAAGACTCAAGCCATTTCTTGCAGTGAGATTGGCTTGTCTTTTCTCCTTCTAAGGGAGAGGAGAATTCCTGGGAGTTGGTTATACCAAGTTGAGAATATTCTGAACCACACAGCTGTGGGTCCTGCAGGCATCCATTATCTTAGTCCCATATTCTGCATTGCGGGGTTTGAGGGTGAGCCAGGGACTGGATTGCTCAGGGTATCCACTGAGATCCTTAGTTTCTGAGGAGGGAGGAAAGGAGAAGAGAGGGTTGGGGTGATAACAGGTAGGAAAACTCTGTAGGAAATAACTAATGCACCTAATAGAAGATTCCGTTGTTTCTATCATGCACTGGTTTGGTGAATTCTCTCCACTGAATGCTCTTAAAATCTTGCATAAAATATGCATTTTCAATTATTGCATCATGGAATTAGCTCAGCCACTGGAGGTGGGGGCTTGAGGTCAGGTCTGCTCAGGGCGGGCCCAGGGAGTAGGCTTTTGAGGCTGATCCATCCAGATCGCAATAATGATCTAAGAGAATGGTAGAGACTGCATCACCAGGACGGACCTATCACCAGACATTCCACACTTACCAGCAGAGCTGATGAGGCAGATGATTTATTTTGCCATTTTATAGTGCTGGGAAGTGAAGCTCAGGCAAGCGATGCAGCTTTCCCGAGACCTCCAAAGTACCACAGAGCAGAGCAGCGCTCCTATCCACCTGTGAAGGCAGCAAGCCCAGCCTCCTACCTGCTCCCTCAGACTTGCTCCTGAGGAAGGCAGACCTGGCAAATTTCTCTGTTCTCAGGTTTCTTCATTGGCCAAAGGGCAGTACTCTCTGGAGGCAAAAGAATGAAAATCCTTACAGAGGATTCGCTTCAACCAGGCTGCTAGCCTCCCCTTAGGAGGGATAGGGCAGACCTGGGGGAGATGGCCTTCTTTATTGCTGGGTCTTGGGCATTCATTGGGATTCTTCTAGAGACTGGGAAAACATACAGCTGTCCTCAGGCCTGCTGCTCTCAGGGAGGTATAGCTTGTGTTCCACAGGAGGGCTTAGTGACTGCTGTGGCAGTTTTTTCTGGCAGGATGTGGAAGCTACCACCCTAGCAAGTCCGTTGGTGCAACCTGTCTGGTGCTGCCTTTGCTGGCAAGGTCTGTAAGCACAAAGAGACTCACCCAGCAGCTAGCTGCTCTAGGAGAGCTGGCAGTTCCTGCAGCCATTGTCCTTAACCTTTGTGGGGTGGTGGCCCAATAAACTCATCTTACATTGAAAATATCCTAAATCCAACATACATTTAACTCACCAAACCTACCACACATCCTATAGCTAAGCAACACAGCACACTGTAGAGCTTTGATTGTTCCCCTCGTGATTGTGGCACTGGGGCCTGGGCTCTGTGGCTAACACTGCCCAGTGTCACAAGGGAAGACAAGATGGCATAGCATTAGCTTGACGAAAAATCTAAATTTACAGTTCCAGGTATGGCTTCAACTGAGTGCACTTTGTTTTCCCATCATCATAAAGTAAAAAAAAAAAATCATAAGTCACAACTATTATAAATTAAATTGCTGTCAAGTATGAACCCTTTAACACCAGAATACTGTCATGTTTGGAAAACACCCAGAAGTCAGTGAAAGCAGTCTTGACTACTGTTTGGAGGTTAGAATAAGTATCTCAGAGAGAAGCAGAGAAGAATCAAGAACATTGTAAAATTATATATATATATACATGTAATGTCTTGAGGGTGGACCCAACACATGCCAGATGCCAGGCAAGCACTCCACTACCGACCTTGACCTTGAACTTCTTTACCCCTACCTACCTTGTTTCTAAGACATACCACTGTGGGCCTGCAGCAATGTATTGCTACGCTCTCAAGTTGTTTCCAAAACTGTTTGCCAAAGCTGATCATGCATGTAATGAACCAGGACTTGATCGTGTAAATGTTACCAGTCACACAGGGCTTCCCTACCTTCTGCGTGCTGTTGCGCGCTGGCGCAGATGTGTGGCAGGGGCCTTTGGCTCTCTCCCCAAGTGAGTGCTGAGAGCACTCCTTCTTTGCCCTCAGCAGGATTTGCCCGGGTCTCAGTAGTGCTTCCTGCTGCTTCTGCGCTCTCAGAGTAGCGTTGTGTAAGCTTCGGTCCCCTGAACTGTTGGCAATTTTCACCAATTGTTTACAGTGGTCTAATTTTTTACACTCCTTTTAGAAGATCTTCGTGTATGCTGACTGCTGAAGGTAATATTTCCGGCACCAGTAACCATGGCAATGAATCATCCTTCTCTCAGAGTTAGTGCCAGCTGCACTAGTGTCTCGCTAGTAGCACCCTGGTGTTTTGCTAATGAGGGACTTTTCATTTGTCGTGGGAGGACATTTTCACTTCTGCACATCTTTGCTTGTGTTTTGTTAAAGGCTTTTCCTGGAGAACAACATCTGAGCAATTTAATCCTACTTGGTGAAAAACCTTGATCCTGAAAGAAAAGCATTTCTAGTTCTAAAAAGTACAGTACACAGAAGGCAGTCCACAGAGACCTCTGTGTGGATCCCTTCCCTCCAGTGATACCTGTCCCCACTCCAGTCCTCTGCACCTGTCTTGCCTTCCTTAGTCCTGTACAGAGCACTCTCCATCAGCACTTGCCTTTGATTGCTGGAGAAAGGAGCTTAAGTATTTTAAAGATTTATGCTATGAATAATTGAGGAGAAATAAAGCAAGCTTCTAAACTCCCTTTGAATTATGTAATGGGAGCTGTGAAATGTGTTAGCATTCTGCCTTATCAGATTTAAATTTTGGTGGGGGCAGGGAGACTGGAGTGGAAATTGAAGCCATTGTTGTCCTTTATCTCATGACTAATGATGAGACGTGGAGCTTCTCGGCCCAGCAGGAGACAAGAACTTGCAGTAAGGGGTGCTTCTCTTCTCTGCAAGCAATTTCCACCAGCAACAGGGAGAAAACCCCAAACCAGCACCAAAGCAATCTGAAGAAGGTGAAGGAAGAGTGACACCCAGGGTCATCACTGAATTTTCTTCTTTTGTAATAATTTAGATAGGGAATGAGATTGTGCTGGTGTTTTGTTTCTCTTTTTTTTTTAAGGGTAACCACACAGATCACTAATGGCAGCTTGTTGTATCCACATTAAAGCCGTGGCAAGGTGCTTTTCCTGCTCCTTTGTGTACTGCGTGTAGGTCCACTTACCTTATTCTCATGGTGACTCTTCAGCTGTTATTGCTTTCATTTTGCAGTGGAGAAAATGGAGTGCAGAGAAGTTGAATAACTAACTGACTCAAGCCTTCTGGGTGGTCAGTGTGGAGCCAGGATCCAATGCAGGGAACCTGATGCCAAAGCCCATGCTCAGAGCCCTGGCGTGGGGCCCAGGAGGACAACTGAGAGGAAGCTGTGTTCTGATCTCAGTTCTGCCCCTTGCCATGTGGCCCATACGCATTTCCTTAGCTTACTGCATCTCTGTGTCCCTCCCCGTGGAGCAGCAGTTCTTGCACCTGCTTTCCAAGATGCCTGTGAGGGCTTCCAGAGAGCCAGCACCCCGTCATGCCAAGCAAAGTGTGCATGGAGATGATGGGGACAGGGGCCGCCCAAAAGGTGGGGTAACAACAAGATCACCCCTGGAAGAATATTAATTAAACAGTTATAAAATTATTCAAAATTTTTAAATTGTATGATTTAATAACTCACTTTTTAAAAAGTTACCATTCCTACTAAACTACCTTGTAAGCTTAAAACACTTAAGAACAAATTTGAGAAAGACTCTTGCACTGGAATTGCTATTATTTGAAAATATCTGTCTTTCTCAGAGCAATGAACTCAATATGTCACTTAAGATAATAAACCATCAGTTACCTTATGAATTGCTTCAAACAGCACAGAATAAAAATGAGAAAGCAACAGGCCAGCAGGTGAGGCCCTTGATCAAAGCAAGAACAGTGCCAGTCAAGCCACTGGCATCAGAATGCTATCCAAGGTCCCATGTTGAACTCGAGTTGTAAAAGTGAGTTGTTGTTTTGAGACAAGGTTCACTATGTAGAACTGGCAGGCTTCCAACTCTCTGGGGAGCCCAGGCTGGCCCTGAACTCACACCAATCCTCCTGCCTCAGCCTCCAGAGTGATGGGATTGCAGGCATGTGCCACAATGCCTGGTTAATAGTTAATATTGTTGGACCATGGTTGCCTACAGGTAACTGAAATCATGGGTAGCAAAAGTACAGTTAAGGGGGCGCTACTGTGTACATAACTGCAGAAGAGGAATTTTGCCAAGATAAAGCCAAAGAGCATAAATGGTACCAAGTTAAGGAAAAACTATGTTTGAGAGAAAAAGGCAGGAGATGGAAGAAGTAGGGGAGACAAAGAGACATGACAGAATCTCACAGTCATGTTTAATGCTCCGTGAACATCTTCTTCATCTCCCAAAATGATAACCTGGCTCTGAATTTCATCTTGCATATATTCCCACTAGATTCAGAAAGTGACATGAAAATGAAAACACACATGTAACTCTCTCAAGTGGTCTAAAATAATCTCTTGCTTTCAATAGAGTATTGTTTTTGGGCTTAGTTCTTAGTAGCCAAAAATGTTAAATCCTTTTTGCCACTATATTCCAGAATCAAACTGACAAATGAAGAAGACGGAAACCTTAGTCTTTGCAGCAGTAAATCACAGAGCCACCAGCTTTGTTGGTCTGTCCTGACAGCATAACTCTATTTCCTTAGAAAGTTCCCATCACAGGGCGGGGTGGGTCACAAACGCTTATCCTTCTGAGCAGCTGGGCTCAGGGCAGACGCTGTCTTTCTTGGCACCACGAAGGGTAGGGAGCCGCTGTCTTCTTGGCGACAGAGTGTTTTTGCACACGTTTATCCCACATGGGAACCTGTGAATGTCTTGGAAGGAATCCACTAACATATACTTGAAAGGACAGATGGTGAATGAAGGCGAGACAATGTTACAGTAGAAAGGAGCTGAATTAGCTTATTAAGAAATCAGCTCCTTGATGTAACGTGGCAGGTTTCCATGGACGGCTACACAGACTCACTTCACGGAGAGGGATTTCCCCACAGCTTGCTCTGCAGCGCGCTTTGCCTTGAGAGCTCCACAATTACAGCTGCTGCGTAGACGCCTCCCGCGCAGCTTCTTGTAGCTCCCCTGCCCTCGCTCCACAGCCTGGCCTCTGGGCACCGCTTGTGCCCTGCTCAGTGTTGGCTTGATCCCTCATGAGAAGGCATGATGTGGTATGTGGGGATCTCCATGGAACTGACTGTTCTTAGCAGGTGCAGAACTGGAGGTGACAGGGAAAGATGACACTGTGTGATGGAAGCGGAGCGTGGATAAGTCTCAGGAAGTGGTAGGCACGGTGGAAAACTGGGGAAGATGTGTGTGAGGAAGAGTGCCGTGTCTGTTGTTTATACTAGGGATTGAATACAGGGCCTTCATACTAATTTAAAGCCTCAGTCTTCATTTTATTTTGAGACAGGGTCTTCGTAAGTTGTTAAGGCTGGATTTAAACTTCGGATCCTGCTCTTTTCCTGGGACTCACCAACATGGGTCATGTTCGTACCAAGACAGTGAAGAAGGTGGCCCGTGTCATCATTGAGAAGTACTATACGTGCCTGGGAAACGACTTCCACACCAACAAGCGCGTGTGTGAGGAAATAGCCATCATCCCCAGCAAGAAGCTCCGTAACAAGATAGCAGGCTATGTCACACATCTGATGAAGCGGATACAGAGGGGCCCTGTGTGTGGTATTTCCATCAAGCTG
>PVJA010005476.1:60743-78981 GCA_004027025.1 Myocastor coypus
GTCTCAGCCTTGGATCAGGAAATCATTGAAGTAGATCCTGACACTAAGGAAATGCTGAAACTTCTGGACTTCGGCAGCCTCTCCAACCTGCAGGTCACACAGCCTACTGTCGGAATGAATTTCAAAACACCACGTGGAGCTGTTTGAATCTTTTGGCTACGCTGTAATGTCAATAAATTTGGGATAATGGCAAAAAAAATAAGATAAAATAAAATAAACTTCGGATCCTCCTGCTTCAGCTTCCCAGAGTGTCAGAGGCATGTGCCAACACTGCAAGCTATTATTATTATTATTATTATTATTATTATTATTATTATTATTATTATTATTATTGGTGGTGGTGGTGGTGGCACCAAAGATCAAATTCAGGACCTTGCATTTGCCAGGCAAGCACTTAAAAATATTACAAAGAAACAAAACACATTCTATATGAATCAGTCCGTGAGTTTAAACACTAAAGTGAAAGGCAGGAAGGCAAGGGGTTGGGTAGAGACAGCCCAGGACATGCCAGGCCCTTCTTCCTATTTCTCTTGGGATTCCAGAGCTAAGCCAAAGTTTCCATGAGGAACTAAATACAAATCCCAGTAGCAGATGACAGGAGGCACAAGAGCAGGGGGAGAGGAGCTGGGAGTGGGGGGTGGGGGGTGGCCCCAGCTCGGGGCTCTTCTGATAAAGCCAGGAGTGCTCTCAAGGGTCTCCACCCTCTCAACCTCATCTTCAGCTAATCTCAAAGACCATAAATCGGGAGCTTAAGCACTCCACACGCGCAAGGTCTTGGGAAGTACATTCGGGCCACAGCAGACTGTAAGGAAGGGCCCTGGGGACATTGGTCAGTATATGCTGTGCTCACTCTTTGCACAACCCCCGGAGCAGCACCCCCTGGGCAGCGCTAGTCTGCCTGTGCCCACCTTCCCTCTCTGCCACACCAGATCTAACCTAAGCTAGGTGTCCTCTCCAGACTGAGCCCAGCGCTGCCCAGGCCCCTTCATGCCCAGTACTCAAGGGAACTGGCTGACACACTATTCTGCAGGGCTGGGTCGAAACCCAAGAGTCGGCACTCTTCCAAACCCACAGGTTTTGCCAACTCTGCAGATGTAGAGAGGTAGGAGTGAAGAAACAAAAGACAAGCAGAAAGAAGACAAGGAACTCACACCTTTGAAAACTGTGATTAGGAAGGATTGCAACCTCCAGGAATTGGCTGGTGTGCAGTGGCACCCTGGACATGTCACACCAAAAATTCTTTGGTAACTGCAAGTCCATAAATTGGCTTAAGAAAGTAAGGAGCAGAAGCCTGATCCTGAGGTTAAAAAACCACACTGAGATAACTCAAAGAATTTTAAATCATCTATTTAAAACCCACCCAGGGGCCTGGCAGGATGGCTCAGTGGTCTAGAGCACCTGCTTAGGAAAGCTTGGATGGCTGCAGGGACCGCAGTTTGATCCCTGGCACCACATGCTGTGCCAGCCCTGCCCTGAGGGCAGGCTGAGACGGCCATAAATAAAAATAAATAAACAAACAAAAGTTCTGAAACAAGAAAAAGATGAAATAAAATTTAAAAATTCTGTAAAACAAAACCCACCCATACCTGTAGAATGGGCTAGCACCCTGGAAGAAGGGGACCTCTTCCAGGGCTTCTCCACCCCTCAAGAGAAAGAAGTATAAATGTTTCCTGTTCCAAACTGCAATATGCCTTATTTCCCTGGATGGCTGCCCTTCATTCTTGAGTACAGCCTCACAAACCTTCTCTGCCCAACAAACCCTTCTCTGCCTTTAGCTGATGCATCTGGAAAGTTCTTTTTCCACTTCAGGAATCACCAGCCTTGCTACACGAGAGAGTTTAAGTTCCTAATGAGGATGCTCAGACCCAGCCCAGGGACAGAGCTGAAGAACATGATGGCGCAGGAGGATGTGGGTGCTGGAGGACAGCCACTCGGGCTCTTGTTCTTGTAGCCTGCTCTGGTTTCTGTGGCTGAGGAAGATGCCTCCTCCTATGGGAGTATTCTAGCAAGTTTTTGTTATGCACAGAGTTTTTAAAACTGCTTTCCAGCCTCAGGACATCATAGGCACTACTAGGAAAACAATTTTTTCCAGCACAAATACGGAAAAATGAAACCTTCTGCTGTGGGATATTGTATTTGTCCACTGATTTGTCTGCCTTACTTCTGAGACAGTGACCTCCCAAAAGCATAAGTGGCTTATGCCTGGAGAATCCTGTCACCCTCACCCTCTTATAGATTTAAGGAATGCACAAACAGGAAATAGGTATACTTGCACTCCATACAAGTGACTTGGGTTTGGCTCCAAGATGCCCAAGTCACATAGATCCTATTAATATATGACACGATACCACAACTGTTCGGGCTCAGATGCTCCCCCATAAGACCTGGGGGAATGGAACCACCAGGTTCTCTGGAAATGGCCACCAACTAACCTGCTTGCAAGCTTCCCAAACACTGTGTAGCAGGGTGAAGAACAGTTCATTCTACCTATCTCTGGGTTCCATGCCCATGCAGTTCAGGCAATTGCTAGCCAAAAGTATTTGGAAAAAGAATTTGCATCTATGTCTTTGGGGGGCTATTTCGTAAACAATGGAGAACAACAGCTACTTCTGTCACATTTATATTGTACTAGGTACAGTGGGCCACCTAGCACTCATTGAAAGTATATGAGACATGTATAGGCTACGTGTAACTATCATATGACCTTATATGAAGGACTTGAGCACCTGTGCGTTTTGGTAGTTAAAAGGTCCCTGGAGCCAGGGATGACTGTATTATTACTATTTAAAAAGATTTTTTTATTTAGTTATCTATTTGGTACAGGGTCTCGCTATACAGCTCAGACTCATAGTAATCCTCCTGTCTCAGCCTCTCCAGCTCTGGGATTATAGGTGTGCACCACCACACCCAGGTTTGTGGCCTGCATGGTACACTCAGGGCTCCCTGGCTGGCACAGCATGCAGTACTGGGGATTGAACCTAGGTCCTTGTGCTTCCAAGGCAGGTGTTTAGACCACCAAGCTATCTCCCCAGCCTCAACTGTATTATTATTTTATAATATATTTTATTTTTACTTGACAATTATCAAGCATTTATATTTATGGATTACAGTGTGTATTACATGTATACAACATACAATGATCAGATCAGGGTAATTTACACATTTATTATATATAGATGAAGGTGATTTCTTGACCAATTTTTAACATTTATGTTTTAAAATAAAAATAAACTCTGAACTTATATTTTAAAATGAAAGAATGACAGCAACTTAGAGCATGGTAGTGTTTCCCCTGCCTTCCAGGGCTCCCATGTGAGTAGCTGTGGTGTCACTTACAGGGTGCAGGCAGCTTTGGGGTACCACTCTTGTTCCATGCTGTTGCAGGATGTGTGTAGGACTTTGTTTTAATGATGTAGAAATTAAAACAGAAGCAACAGAGAAAAGCTGGTGGCAAAAGCTTTCATTGAGAAGGACAGGATTTCAGCTTGAGGGGAAAAAAATCTGAAGGAAGCACAGCTGTGATGATCAGATTTGCCCAGGAACAAAAGAAAGGGACCGGCTCTTAGGGATTCAGTGAGGGGGGCCAGGGGCGGTGGTGTGTCCCATTGGGTGGTGGTCATAGCCTCATGCTTTAGGGAAGTGTTACCTAGTATAAGATAAGGATTGGTAGTCATTCTCACCCAGTGGGGAATCCTGGTGTCTCCCCTGCTGTGATGGTGTAGTTGGTCCTTGAGATGAGAGCTGGGGGTGGGGGAGGGGACAGTCCATACATCGCTCACAAGGAAGGTGAGTCTTCACCTTTAGTGGGTAATGGGTTGTGAAGTTGGACCTGAAAGTCCCTGTCCCTTGCCCGTGAGGCTATCTTTCCTATTTCAATTCCACCCTAACCCTATATAACTCAGGAATCCGCTATCACTTTGTCGTTCTCCCCTCCTACCTATGTACATCATTGATTCGCTGGCTCATATTATTCCCGCCTGTTCAGTGTGTGTCAGTCCAGAGCAGATGAAGTGGCACAGCAATTTGTATTGAATTAGAAGAAAGGAGAATTCAGAGGCACAGAAGGTGCACATGGCCTGTGTGGGGGAGGAAGTGAGGGCTGGATAAACCCCACTCCCCCAGTAGTCTCTTGGGCAGAGCCTCTGAGAAGGCCAACCTGGAGGGGGGAGCCCCTAATCCTGAGCTGAGGGAAAGAAAAGAGAGGGCAGCTAGGAGAGGTGGGAAAGCCCAGGGCAGGGAGCCTAGACCTGTAAACCCATGAAGAAGCAGTCCCAGCTAAATGCACAGTTAATCCTTGGGCTAGTGTAAAGCCTCAGAGAACCCTTTGTAAAGCTGTGATGTGCCAAATCTGTTGCAGACCTGCTACTGACAATTCTATGGCGTGTGTGTGTGTGTGTGTGTGTGTGTGTGTGTGTGTGTGTGTGTGTGTGATGGTTTCCATGACAAGACTGGCAGTGGAGAAGTTCAAAGAGAATCTGTTTCAAGTGCAGTGGGACCAGGTCCAGGTCGACTGAAGCACCACAGGAAACTGGAAACTCAAGCAAGCCTGGGACTTCGGGTATTAGCGCCCCTTTCCATGGTGCCTGTTATCAGGGATCCCACCAATGCCTCCAACCCCCAACCCCTCCACCCCACCTCTTGGTAATGAGTCCTCAATCTTCTTGCAGGAGTTACTGCACCAGCAAGAGAAAAAGAAAGAGAGAGAGAGAGAGAGAGAGAGAGAGAGAGAGAGAGACAGAGAGAGAGACAGAGAGAGAGACAGAGAGAGAGAGAGAGGAAATGTAAGAAAACAGGGCTCTGGAATGATCTATGTCCTCTGGAGACAAGGACCCAGAATCTCCAGCTAGCCACCATTTTATTATCCCATGCAGTGAGGGGTGGGGTTGGAGATGGGGGCACCCGGTTGAATGGGCAAGTTTAACATAATAAAGGAAATCAGTTAAGATTCATCCTCACACCTGGATACTGGTCTTCCTACATTGTTCTCAGCAGACTTTTCTGTGAGTCTTACAGCCTCACTGACTGTCAAGATCTCTGCAATGGTGGTGGCAGGGAGGAAACCAGATTTCCACCTTCCAAAACCAGCCCACATGGCAGGGTGAGGAGCACCTCAGAGATACTATGTCGATCTATAATTTGAGGTCCCCAACCCTTGGGAAAAAGTGAGAAGAAAACCATTTAAAGAAGATGGTGGAAATCAGAATGCAAAGTGTGATGCAGAATTCATAAAAGACTCCCTGTGCATATATGCTATACCCTTTCTGAATAATCTAGACTGGTTTAGCAGGGAATACAAAAGGTTGTACAGGGAGTAATGAGAGCTCTCTCTGCTCACAGAACTATCTAGCAGATCTAGCAGTTGCATAGCATCTCTAAGCTCCAAAGTGATTTTTATATGTTGTTGCATTTGCTAGTCACTCAGACCCCCGAGAGGAACAGAGGGAAAGAATTATTCTGTTAACTTAAAGCAAAGTCATAGTTTTTCTAGTGTCATGGTTATATTTGCCTTTTTTCCTTTACTAAGACAAAATATATGACACCTGAAAATTAAAGGAAGGAAGGTTTTCTTTGGCTTGTAATTTCAGAGGGTTCAGTCCATGGTAACCATGGTCATGTGGCCCCCAGCACAAACATCATGGTGGAAAGACACGGTGAAGGAAGCTCCTTGTCTCATAGAAGGAGAAATAGAGAGAAAGGAAAGAGCCAGGGGCAAGAATACACTCCTCTAGGTCACACCACTAGTGACACCCCTCCTAGCCAGTCCCAACCACCTAACCCCCAGAAGGGGATCAGTTCACTGGCACCCCATAATCCATCCACCCTCTAAAAGCACTATCTCTGCACACAAGAGACTTTAGGAGATGTTTCAAATCTAAACAATCACAACAGTCCAGTTCATCCAACATCAGAACCATATAAGGACCACATAAGAAGTGAAGTTCAAGTTCTGATTCTCTGCCCTTGACCATGAAATCAGCATCTCTAGGGTGAAACTTGAAAATGTGCTTTTTAAAAATAATCCTTGCTTATTTTTCTTTACTGATGTATAACTGACAAAAATTGTTCATTTTACAGGTGCTATTTTGGTTTATTTTCTGCTCTTACCTAGATAACCACGGCTAGGTCAGTTACAAAGAAAACAGGAAGTCCAAGAATTTGGTCTGAGCACTGGCTGGCTTATGGTGAGGGCCACCTGCTACACCATAGCATGACACAGGAGCAAAATGGCAAAGAGGAATGGGGCAATTTGTTGCAACTCCTCTTTCTCAAGAGACCTGCATTGTTTTGCTTTAACTTTCCCTTAACCACCCAGCAGAAAAGTTTAACCATGAGGCATAAAACATAAGGCTAGATTAGTATGCTGAGCTGTAAAAGGCTTAAATAAACAGCTTGCAACATTGCCAGTTCTGCCAGTAATCCGTTGTGATTATGGAATACTGGACTATGTATACAACCACTTTCTCTTAGTTCAATGAGAAGAAATTTTTTGCACTAACATTGATTGGAAAAATTATCATGTCTACACCCTGTGCTCTGTATAACTACTATCAGGACAACAGTATACATTATATCAATTATTGGAAATGTACTACTACTACTACTACTACTATGAAGAAGGAAGAAGAAGAATTAAATAGGACTGCATCTTAAGTTGTCTATTTTTTTGTTTTTGTCTTTTAGAGACAGGGTCTTGTTGTGCAGTTGAGGCTAGCCTTGAGCCCACTGGTACTGAATTCAGAAATACCCTCCTGACTCAAGATCCTGAGTGTTAGGATTATAGCATGCCCTGCTACAAATTGTCCATTCTAAAGCTGGCTGTGGAGTAAAGTGCCTGCTTAGTCAGAGCGTAGCAGCCAGGATTTGATCCTCAGTGTGCGGTGCCAGGCCTGCCCACTGGGCATGCTGAGAAACAATTGAGACTGGGCGTGGTGGTGCACGCTTGGGAGGCTGAAAATGAGAATCACTACGAGTCTGACCTATGTAGTGAGACCCCATATACCCTGTACAGGGTCTCACTAATTATAAGAAAGAAAGAGAGTGAAAGAAAGGAAGGAAGGAAGGAAGGAAGGAAGGAAGGAAGAAAGAAAGAAAGAAAGAAAGAAAGAAAGAAAGAAAGAAAGAAAGAATTTAAGAAAGTAGCTTTAGGAATGACAAACATGAAAGTTGAAGGTGAACAGAAAGAGTGAAGGTAACAACTTCATAAAATGTGAATGGATTGATATTCCTGTTGGTGTTTTTTTTTTTGTCTTTTTGAGACAGGGTCTCGCTATGCAGTTGAGGCTGGTCCTGAGCTCACTTTTGTAGCCCAGGCTGGTCTCGAACTCGCACCAATCCTCCTGCCTCAGCCTCCTGAGTGCTGGGATTACAGGCGTGCGCCACCACGCCCGGCCCTGTTGGTGTTTTATTCTGTAAATTATGTGACTTTAAATATGTTGGTGTGAGCTGGGCATGGTGGTGCACGCCTATAGTCCCAGCACTCGGGAGGCTGAGGCAGCAGGATCGGTGAGAGTTTGAGACCAGCCTGGGCTACAAAACTGAGCTCAATGCCAGCCTGAACTGTACAGCGAGACCCTGTCTCAAAAAAAGACAATAAATAAATAAATAAATAAATAAATAAATAAATAAATAAGTTGGTGTGGCTAATGCATTACTAAATTATATAAAGAGGTGTTCAACTAAAAAAAAGAGACCTGCATTAGTCCATCTTAAGGCCCAAGCATCTTTTAATTTTTTTTTTTTTTTTTTTTTTTTTTTTTTTTTTTTTTTTTTTTTTTTTTTTTTTTTTTTTTTGGAGACAGGGTCTCATTATGCAGCTCAGGCTGGCCTTGAGCTCCTTTTGGTAGCCCAGGCTGGTCTCGAACTCGCACTGATCCTCCTGCCTCAGCTCCCAAGTGCTGGAATTATAGGCGTGCGCCACCACGCCCGGCTACATCTTTTAAATTTCTTCGTATCTTTTACAGGAGACAAATGATACAGCAGGTGTATAGACTAGTATTTTGCTATACATTCACAATTTTGCTATACATCCGCACAGTGAGATAACTGCCATAAGGTAATCTGTATCTTGAAAACACACTCAGATGTGAGAACTGTGGGCCCAAGAGGTTAAGGAATGTATGGGGATCGCTCTTTACTACCACACCCTCCCACCCTCTGTGAGAGTGGAGCCAAAGCAGGAACTTGGCTCCCCCAGTCTGGAATCCTCCCCACTCAGCCCCCTTGCCTCTCTCCCTCTAAGTCCAGATCCCATCTCCCCCTAACTTATACCGTGTAGTCTCTGGGATGCTTATCAGGAGCTCAAATCCAACCTTCTTTGTGATAGTTGATACACTGGAAGCTTGGATGTCTCTGCTCAGTGACTCCATGCTCTAGGGCATGAAGGTCCCTCCCTGGGGCATGGAGGGCCTGCCCTGGGGTATGGAAGATCCACACTAGGATGTGGAAGGCCTGCCCTTGAGTGACTCAGTGAAAAAAGGTTATGAAGGGGGAAATGCGGAAGTATTCTGCCCATCCCTTCCTCAGAAGAGCTCCAGTCTTCAGTCAGCATGGAAGGAAGGAAGGGAAGAAGGCTTGCTAGATGATGCACTTGCTGTTTCTCCCTTTGCTTTTGCTGTTTGCTCCTGTCATGAACTGCTGCCCTCTTCCATGGGTCAGTCTGCCTTGGAGCCAGTGGAGTATGGACTGAAACTTCCACTAATTGTAAGTTAAATAAACCTTTGCTTCTTTCATTCTGAGTGTTGGGGATTTTGTCCTAACAATGAGTACAAAGTAACTAAGACACTCTTCTTTAGGGAATAGTTCATTTTTTCATTCATGTAAAAAGATAAATGTTTGCTAAAGAATTCCACTCAGTCAGAATGACCCACCTGGTCTTTGTCCCTTGATACCTCCACCCATCTCTTACCACAAAGGAAAAGGGCTGATTGGTTATCTGTGATGCTGTCTTTGTGGAGTGATGTTAATAAAAGCCTCAGCATTCACTCAGCTCCTGTCTCAGTTTGTTTCCTGTAGCTGTAACTCATGTCCTGGAAGCAGGCAATTTACAAAGAAAAGAGTCTGTTTTGTTCCATAGTTCTGGAGACTAGAAAGTCCAAGATCAGGGGTCACATACAGAGAGGGCTTCGTGCTGCCTCAACACATGGCAGGGAGCAAGAAATCAGGAGCAAGCAGGTGCATGCAGAAGAGAGAGAAGGTGCTGGAGGTGCCTTAGACAGCTTGCTCTCAGGGTAACCAGTCTGGTTCCACAAGACAGAGAACTCACTCACTGGAGAAAGGCATTCATCCATCCATGAGGACTCCCTCCCTATAGCCCAAATATTTCTCACCTGCCTTCCCAACACTGTTCCATTGAGGAATTAGATTCTATGCATGTACTTCTGAGGAACACACTGAAACCACAGCAGGTTCTAGTGGGTGAATTGGAAGGAGAGCCCAGCACTTTGTCCTCTCTCTTTGGTGCCTGGCTTCTTGGTGGAAGCACATGTTGCAACATGGCTCATCCAAGCTGCCCAGGAGAATAATCCTCCAGGGCCAGCACATGGTGGCTGTGGTTTTCTCTCTTTCTCTGGGGTCAGGCATAAGGAACCTTCCAAAAGCAAAAGCCACCTTCTTCAGTAATAACTTCACCTGTAATAAAGGTAACATTTTGGGATCTCTTTGGCCTTAGTTCCTCTTTTTTTTCTTTTAAAGAATTTTTTAATTTTTTTTTTCTTGTTTCAGAACCTTTGTTTGTTTATTCATTCATTTTTATAGCCGGCTCAGTCCGCCCCGAGGCCAAGGCTGGCGCAGCATGTGGTGCCTGGTATCGAACCGCTGTCGCTGAAGCCGATCGCTGTCGCTGAAGCCGCCCAAGCTTTCCCAAGCAGGAGCTTTAGACCACTAAGCCATCCCGCCGGGCCCCCTTAGTCCCCTTTTAAGAGCTTGAGTTGAATGGCCTAGATTCAATTGAATTTCCTTTCCTTGCCACTAAAAATCTTTCAGAGCTCAGATACAGCAGACACACTAAGCTGTTTGTAAAGCTCTAAATATGCGTCTGCTTTAATGAATATAATTGAACAGGGAGTTGGGCAAGATTTGTTCTCCAACAGTTTTTGTACTGTTGAGACAGCAGAGCTGAGGCAACCCTGAGCATCCCTCCTGTTTGCAAAACATCGAGCAACAAACAGCCCTTGTGGAAAACTAAGCTCCAAAACCCAGGCCAAGATGGCAACCACAGTGTGGCCTTTCTTGTAGAGCGCTTGGTAATCACTACTCTCATTTCCTCTCTTTCTTTCTTTGACCTCCTTTACTTGTTCCCAACATAAAAAGTGATGTAGTCTTCCAACTTTGCTAACAAATGCAGGGCATTCAAGTATGAATTAGGTTAGAATATGTGAAGAATGTCAACGAGATCCTCAGAGTCCCAGGCAAGCACTGTGTTCAGATTTCCCAAGCACAAGGCATACTTGGATTGGTTTCCTTGCTCTGTGATTTTGGTGAAGAGATCAGCTGAAACCCCAGAAGGAGGATGGCAGTTTTGCAGTGGACTAAGAGATGTGCTGCGTGAGAGTCATCTAAGTCACCAGACCACCCAGCTCCATCTTTACAAGACTCCCAGTGGTGCCCAGCTGTGCATACGGCCAGCATAAGCCCATATGCTAGGAGTTGCGTCAGTTAGATTTAGACTCTAGTCAGAGTAGAGCATAAAGCATTCACTAACAAAAAGGCAACAGAGACAGTCAACGAGCATTGTGAATCAATGGACGATTGATAACAAATGCTATGATGCTTTGGGGGAAGGAGTCTATCTCCTGGAGGTTCAGAGAAAGATTTTAAGAAACCTCTTTCTTGTAATCCCAGTATTTGGGGAGGTAGAAGCAGGAGAATTGCAAATTTCAAGAGGGCCAGGGATGTAGCTCAGTGTATCAGTGTTGGGTTCAATTCCCAGGGCAAAGGAACAAGAGGGAAGGCCAGGAGGCAGGGAGGGAGGCAGGGACAGAAGAAGTGAGGAAGGAAGACCGGAGCACAGGAGAGGAAGGCTGTCCTCAGGGAAAGCATAGACGTCCACCGCCCACGTCTCTTTCTTCAACATGGGCCTGAGAAGTAAGTGTCCTCGCATTCTCCTAGGCAGTGTGCATGAAATCCACTCAGAATACTGTGGTTCTTCTGACTCGGTGTGAGCACTGAGGACCCGTATGGAGGCAGCGGTAAGCCGGCTGTGAGGCTGGAGGCCCCTCCTGTGGGGGTGTAGAGGACTCCCTGCCTGCCCTCTGCCTCCAGGGCCGGCCTGCTAGCCTGCCTCCTCAGGGAGGAGTTAGGTAATTTCCTTCTCTGTGCTGTCTCTTGTTCTAGATATCCCCACATCTTCCCTCTTCTCCTTCTTTGTCCTGATTCTCTAAGCTTTTGGGACAACATTCCCTTCTCCAGCCTGTCCCACCTCTTGGGGTCTGCTCATGCCTTCCTTTCCCCTTCTTATAGTGCTTTTGAGCCTCTGACCCTTGTTGGATGGCACCAGTGCAATCAGTCCTCTGTCCCTGCCTCCAAGGCAGAGCCTCCCACTCAGGGTCTGAGAGGAGTGCGAGCTGAGTGCACTCTTTCAGGGTATCCCTGAAGCATTTCAGATCCAGCTGACTAATACCGGAGCTCTGCTTCTTCTCAAGAAAGCCTTCCACTTTCGCTCTTCTTTCTCCTTCAGGGACAGCTTGTCAGCAGAGCCTGGTGTCCCAGGTCTGCTCCTGACTGGAGTCCCAGCATCTCCTGTGCCATGGCTAGCTATCTCTTGTCAAGGCGGCAGGTATTTTAATCAGTTTCCTTTTTCACCAGAGCCTCTGCTCTTGATTTCATCCTACATTGCTACTAGAGTAATTCTCCTTAAAATAAATTTTAAAGATGCTCATTGGTTTATAAACCTTTAGTTGGCTTCTAGCTTTTATAGAAAAGCAAGTCCAAATCTCTCACGTCAAACCTAACCTCTTCAATCTTACCTGCCACCTCTTTACCTCATATCTTATGTCTTGGTGACATCAAAGTTCTCATCCATGTTTAAGCCCTGGTACCTTCCTGGCCATGGCTCTGTCAGTGTTGTTCCAGTTACCTGGGCCTGTCCTGCCATTATCCAACAGATGCGCTCCTATTCATCCTTCAGGACCTAAAATGCCATCTCTTCCCAGGAAGTCTTCCTGAACTACGTTGAAAATCATTGCTCTGACTTCCGGGATTCCTAGCAATTAACATAAATCTGCTGCATCAGTTGACCATGTTTTTAATCTGACAAGTGCCCAGTTACTTCTTTCCCCATGACATTTATTGAGAATCTGCAGCATAAGAGGCATGCCCATCTGTGAATTCCAGTCACTTCCAGGAAATAAAACAAGTTGCGTGTGCACTTCACAAATGCAGGACGCGCTGCAGTGCCTGTGTCGGGGCAGTGCCACAGCTCCACGTGCAGCGTGGGTCCTGCTGGTCTCCTCGGCCCTCCTCAGCCTTGCCAATCCCTGTCCAGCCATCACAGCCTGGAACAGGTGACCCTCAGGCATGCAGGGTGTCCCTCAGGCTGGACCCAAGGAGCCTGACCCCTCTCGTACCAGTCATCTGCATGCTCCTGATACAAACTGAGCGGGGTGGCAGCATGCCCAGTGGGCAGGTTCCCCCACCCTCCTGACTCCTTCTGTCCCCTTCTGTCCCTCATGGCCTCTGAGTGCAGGCTCAGGTCAGTGGTGGTGACCTGCTGGCTCATGGGGGCTCTCTTCTTTGCCTTCATCTACTGGGAGTGCTGGGGCAGAGGCTCCTAGTGGGGGGATCCAGTTGCTGGCAGGGGACTCTGACCCCAGTTATTTCCTAGAGGTGCACCTCAGGGCTAAGGGAGCAGACAGTCTCAGGCCTTAGGTGCAGACAAGAAGCCGTCTGCAGTGCAGGTGAGTGCAGGAGTCTGGAAGGACTGAGTGAGCAGTGTCCTCCAGGTGACACTGTCTTCTTCTTCTTTGTGGTGGTGGCGGTCATGTTCTATGGCTCTATCTAATCCAGAGCCAGTGCTGAACAAACAAATGTGTATGAAGTGAAGAAAGGGGCACACAGTGTGTGTGTGTGTGTGTGTGTGTGTGTGTGTGTGTGTGTGTTTTCTTTCCTTTTGCATTTTAAGCACATAAGCCAGATTTTCTGAGGGATGCTGCAGATGGTTGTCCCAGGAGCTGTGAGCCCAGAATACCAGCCAGGACAGCTTGGGTCCCTTTGCCTGGGCTCCGCCTGGGAACCAGAAGGAGACTACATGAAGGGGAGCAGGGGGTAGCACTCTTGTGACCCCTGGTGGGCAACACAGTTCTTGTCACAGCAGGCTGTGAGCCTGGCCCATGGGCTCACCTCAGTGTGATTGTGGGCATGGTCTGAGCTAATGTCCTCCCTCACTGCGAGTTGGGGAGACACCCCCTTCCTTGTGAGATTGATTTATATTCTTGAAACTCACCTTTCAGAACCTTTGTGAAGAGTCTGAGAAGAGGAAGCATGGGAGAAATGTTTACTCAATCCTCAGAGCTGCGACTTCCCCACCACAGACTTTACTACACTGCACGGGGCTAATAAATAAAAATAGTTCCTGCATCACTGAAATGCGACACAGAACATCACGATCTCACAGAAGGGGTGAAGCTGTCTGTAAGTGACTGCAGGGACTGCTTTGACAGCTCCCTAACACACAAGGCTATCTGTAAAGACAGTCTGAGGAGACTGTGTTTCCCTTAGTGATATCAGGGCAACAATGGCAAATTAGAGCTCAGAGGTTCTTCATTGCTAAAGCAACCTCATAAAGATTCCAGTAAGACAGAGTCCGAAGGAACCTAAGGAAAATCTAACCCAACTCCTGGTTTTCAAATAAAGCAGAGGCCCCACTGCCCATTACAGAGCCTACTGGTAGAAGAATTAGAACCCCACGTCTGGGACCCTTTCCACCGTGTGGCTGCTTCTCCTGAGTGAGTGGGGTAGCGAGGCACCTGAGGCTTTCTGGAGGTGGGCCGAGCACTTGTGTACATCTGTCACACTTGCAAGTTGCACTGAACACACTCTGCTGAAATGAGACCCCCATCAGGGAGCAGAGGTCTTTCCGGAAAGGTCCCTTTTGGCATAGCGCTTGCATCATTGGGAGACTCAGAACTGAGAATGAAAAACTTCTGAGAATCAGAGTATGGCTGGCCCTCGGTATCCAAGGGGAATTTGGCCAGGGATCCCAGGGATAGCAAAACCTTTGGGTGTTCACAGCATTCTCATAAACCTGTGCAGTATTTTCAGACAACTGGTGTACATCCTCCCATAGACTATGATGCTGTATTTTTTGTTTTCTTTTCTTCTTTCTGTCCCTCCTTCCATCTCTTTCTTCCCCCTTTTCTCTCTTCCTCTTTCTCCCTCTTTTTTTCCTTCTTCCTGCCTGCCTGCTTGCCTTCCTTCCTTCCTCTGTCCCTTCTGTCCTTCCTTGAGACTCAGGTCCTCATACATTCTAGGCAAGAGCTCTACCATGGATCTGTATCTTCCCACTTTTTTATGCTTTCGGTCATTCATAGATGATACCCAATAGAATATAACTGCAATGTATTTCACTGTTATAATGCTTTGTTAAAGGAGTAACCACAGGTGGTTGCATACTCAGTATAGATGTAACCCCCCACCACCAATATTTTCTGATGCAAGTATGGGTGGATCAGTGGATACGGAGGGCTGACCTCTAGTGCTGAGATTCAGGGCTATCCTTAGACAAATGTCTCCGGATGGTGGCAGGGTGGTGCTGCTCTGAATCCTGCTTTACAGCCAGCAGAAATAGGCTGAGCCATGTGCAGTTGCCCCAGGAAATCTGTTCCTCCATGCAGGGGGACAGGGGGCTTGGTGGTGGCTCCACTACAATAGGAGGCCACGCAGCCTGTGGGGACACAGGTTGGTGCAGTGGCCCTCATGGTGGGACTGCTCAAGCATTCAGCTGGCACTGCTGGCAGTGGATAGAAACACAGAGCCTGTGAAGCGTGGGCACAGAGCTGGGCACAGTGGGCCAGCCTGGGACGCTGGAGCAATGGTAGCAGAGAGGCCTCAAAAGCGAAGGACAGGAGCAATGTCTGGCTGAAAGGCGGCGCGGCCTTCCCTGGGAGTGGATGTGGTGCTCAGCTGAGACATCAGCAGAAGACAGGTCTAGACACAGAAACCATCCCTGAGGACCTGACACCCGCCCAGGAAGGAGCTCTTCTGATCTCAGTGTATGCACATCTTGGACATTTAGTTGGGTATTTGCTCCCATAGGCAGCTCCATTGAATTCTCCATACTTAGGACTGATGTAAGCTTAACGAAGGGCAGAAAGTGAGTCCTGCAGGGGTCCCTGAAGGAGGGCACAGAGAGCAAAGCTGCCTCTGGCTTTCGGGATGCTCTGGGAGACACTCTGTGGTTTTGCCTCCTGGGCAGTGCCCAGCTGTGACAGTGCCCCAGCTTTGGCCTGAACTCTTTCTGGCCCTTTCACGGACCCTTCCACCCCCCTGGCCTTGTTTCTCCATCTAATGGCTTAGAGGGAAGTGTTGGTCCCCGGTATTTCCCTAGTGACAGCCTTTGTGTGATGTTCACCCCGACCTCTCTCTCTCCTACAGCTTTAATTCACCTTTGTAAAGTTAGTTCCTGAGGCGAGCTGGCACCTCTAGTCTGACCGCCTGACTCAGGTCCTGTCCACAGGTCTTGGGGTCCATGGAACCTGTCATGAAACTTCCTGAACAAGTTTTGTTGACTTCTAATTCCATTACAGGTCATAACACATCACCCTAACCAGAGCATGGCACCCCCAAGTCAACCTCTTTGGCACAATGATTATTTGACCCTATTTTTAAAAATGGCCACAGGAGAGAAACCCTAAGGTTACCCTTTTGTTAAAGAAAGTGATGCTAATACAGGAAACCTTGCTTTGTGAGAATGGTTCTTCTCTGCCCCAGGAGAAGGAAGGCAGATCCCTAGAAACTCTGTGTCAGTTGGGAGGGGACCTGCTTAAATCTGACCACTATGGGGGCTGGCCAAATAGTTTAGGGGATTAAAGTGCCTATAAGCAGCTGCAGGGGCCAGGGGTTCAATCCCCTGGCCTGCTGTGCTGGCCCTGTCCCCAGAGTGTGCTGAGATGCCTGTAATCCCAGCACTTGGGAGGCTGTAAATAGGTGGATCACTACAAGTCCAATCTAGTAGTGAGATCCTGAATACCCTAAAATGTTCCTCCCTAAAATAAAAAAAATAAAAAAATTGACCACTCTGACCCTGGGCTGACTGTTGGGCAGTAGCTGGGAAGCACTCCCTTCCTTGTCTGTTCCAGAAAAACAAAGATGATGTTAACCTTGAAATTTAATCTGTTTTGGGAGAATGGTACTCTGGAAGTTTACTTGTTCCTCTCTCTCTCTCTCTCTCTCTCTCTGTCTCTCTCTCTCTCTCTGCTACAAGGTCTCACTATGCAGCTCAGATGATCCTCCTGCTTTCACCCTCCTAAGTGTTGGGATTATAGGCATGCACCACTATGCCTGGATTCTGGCCAGCTCAGCCTGCCCTGAGGGTGGAGCTGGCATGGCTTGTGGTGCTGGGGATTGAACCTCGGTCCTTGTGCTTTGCCTAAGCTTGCCCAAGCAGACACTTTATTCCACTGCGCTCTCTCACCAGCCCCTGTCTGTTTTCTCCTGTGTAGACCCAAAAATATTTGTGTCATAAATCTGTTTGCTTTTCTAAATCATTTTGTCTGTCTTTTATTAAAGGGCGGAAGGGAAACGACTTTCCTCTCCTGCCAGATGCCCTTGTCCGCTTGTCCTCATCTACACCTGCTGATTGCTTAGCTCTAGAATGTGTTCAGAGGTGGGGCTTTGGGAAGGTGACCAGATCGTGCAGCGACCTGCTGTTAGAAGCTGGCGCCTGGGCACAGTGGGCCGCTGGGGGCACGGCCTGGAGAGCGCACCTCCCTTCTAGGTCCTCCCTGCTCCCTCTGCTTCCTGTATCCCTTGATTGAGCACCTTTCCTCCAGACCTCTCTATCCTGCCATTTGCACCTTCTAGCCAGCTGACTATTGACTGAAATCTTAAAAACTTGTGAGCTAAAAATAAAGCTCCCCTCCTTAGGAGTTGTGGATCCCAGGGTTGTGTGCCAGTGATGGAAAAGTGTCTAGGATATCAATAGATACTTTTTTCACTCTGTCTCTTCTCACAGCTTAGCATTTTTGGGGGGAGGGGTCAGTTACTTGGTATATTACTTGGTCTCCTGTTGCTATAACAGGATGCTTGACACTGACTGCATCATTTGAAAAGAAAAGAGTTTTAATTTGGTTCATCCCTGGAATCTGGAAAGGCTGAGCTGAGGAGACTGCTTCTGGTGAGGACCTCATACTGCTTTCATTCATGGTAAGAAAGCAGAAGGAATGCGAGTGTATGCAAAAGAAATGAGATAGGAAGATGACTCTACTAACACCTGCTTCCATATAACTGATCCACCCCATGACAATGATGAATCACTCCCAAGAGACACCATTAATCCCTTCCTGAGAGTGAGCCCTTCCTGACCAGGACACCTTCTACATACTGCCTCACCCATCCCCAACAGTTGCATTGGGACTAAGACTTAACATGCATTTTGGCAGGGGCAAATCACAAGCAAACCATAGCACATAGTTCTGCAAGTTTTCCCTCAACAGTGTCTTCTGAAATGTCTATTTTCCTTTATCCATCTAAATTGCCTCAAGAATGCTGGTCCTCATATTAGTTCACAGCTGGCAAGTTATAGTATCCATCACTCAATATTTGTTGGGAGAAATGGTGGAAAAAAGGGGGCTGGTGCCTGAGCATGCAGCTGCAGATAAGCAATCACCTGGTCTGGATCACATCTGCGATTCATGAGGGGCAGAGCCTCGGGCACAGCATGGATCTCCCAGTAGCAAGGTGGAATGGTTGTGGGTTAGAGGAACAGGACATGAAAAGACATCTACTTGCTCTTTCTCCCAGGCTCTACCTCTAATTACTCAGTCTATTCAGCTTTTATAAATATTTTCAGAATACACCCTTATTGAGAAATTTTATTTTATTTTATTTTCAATTCTTTTATTGTTTAAATTTAACAATGGTTATATTACATATTTTCATCATCGGATCAGTTTAGATTAATACATATAGGTATATAAGATTGATCAAACAATTAAACATTAACCTTTCT
The DNA here is from genome assembly GCA_004027025.1 of Myocastor coypus. Classification (NCBI taxonomy): domain Eukaryota; kingdom Metazoa; phylum Chordata; class Mammalia; order Rodentia; family Myocastoridae; genus Myocastor; species Myocastor coypus. The sequence continues at coordinate 78,907 of PVJA010005476.1, forward strand.
AAATCCACATTACTTTTTTTTTTCTTTTCCCCCTTCTTTTCTTTGAAAGTTGACATATTGCATATTGTCCTCACA